>JALPQI010008403.1:0-47994 GCA_025490895.1 Thaumatotibia leucotreta | reverse complement strand
GTGTATAATATGTGCATAGTTTTATATAATAGCTTGCCTGATAGAATTAAACTGCTGAACGGTACAAAATATGAGCGGGCTTTAACGAGTTTTCTGCTAGAGCACTGTTTTTATAGTACCAAGGAATTTTTAGAGTATAGCAGACGAGTGCAGCAAAATCTTTAGGTATGGCTAACTTTAGTTAGGTACTGTAAATAACTGGTATTATTACTGTACATATGTAGGATATAAGAATTTGCATGCTGTCTGTGAACAGCTGAAGAAGGTGGAACATATCCATATTTACTTTAAGACCTGTATATTGACCCTTTTTCTGCAAATAAATTATGATTTATGATTAATAATTTATGATTTATATGTATATGTCTATACATTTTCTTAGTTTTGTTTTTACTGTACTTTGTCAAACAACGCATTGGCTTAAGCTGTAAAGTTGTATGATGTCTATTAAACAAATGATTTCGATAGTAACAAAATAGACTTAGAGAGCGATAACTTTAAACTTAAATATTGTAAACTTCATCTGTACTCGTCCATCGCGCTCTTTGAGACGCCTGAGACAACCTGACTAGATGACCGTCCCTCCTGCTGTAAGTCCCCTGCTTGCATAGCCTCACCCTGAAGATGTACAGATAACCTCGTAAAGATCGCCTGGAGACACTGGATAAGGGTCGCTTCCAACCGGTATATAACTTGAAAGTGGAGGCCACAGATGTCATATAACATATGCGGAGTGAAATTTGCACAAATTTTGAACAAGTAAAAACAAAATAAAAAAATTAAATTTAACTTGTGTCTCAATGCTAAATTAATTTGTATACAATTGTTAATTAAATTGGATAGTTTTGTCGGGTTTGGCATCTTTCTTTAGAAATTATGGCCAATTGAGTAGAACAATGTCGCACAACTGCATGTATTTTCCACAAGACACATTTGCTAAGGCCAAAATCGACGATGATTCTGATTTTTTAGAAGAAGGCAAGATTTGAAACACTGTTTTATAAAAATCTCGCATTATTTTCGTTTCCAATAAATGATATTAGAAACCCTAGTGTAATGTAACAATTTGGCTACAGCCACTTTTCAGAAAGAGCTCGAATAAAGGAAATTACGTTAACCCGAATCACAAAATCGAACAGGGCGCTCAGAAATACTTCTAAATATGACAACAAAATTGATGAAAAACATCCTCAAACCATGGGCATTACGAAACATAAACAAAGAGCAAGCCTATCAACACGGAAAATAAAAATAAACAACTTTGAAAATATGACTTCGCCATTTGTAAAAAACACTGCTTTTTCAGTAACGGATGTCACGGTGAACGACTTATAGCTAATTTCAATTAAATATTTTTAGCATAATAAGTAAGTATCAATAGACCAATTAACAAGAATATGAAATAAAATGAGCAAAGGATTTTTATTTAAAAAGTTTTCCTACAGAAGATAAAATTAGAGGCAAGAAAAATGCTAACATTTGTTTTTTTCGACATCAATGGATAAAGTATCATAAAACTAAAGTTATACACTTTGGATTCAAGTAGTTTTTATCTTGCATGAATACTTGTTAAAATCGATATTAAAAAACGTACAAGTTCAAGAAAATAATAATGATATCATTTATTTAATATAATATTAAACTTTGTGCAGATTTCATTCCGCATACGTTATACCATAGATCAAGCAAACGGATCTACTTAGCGTGTCAAATGAACTCAGTGAAATCCACTGAGTTGTTCATCTTTAATCGCAGCTTGCAGCTTTCGGGCGTCAAATTTTGTAAGTTGAAGTGAACAAAAACATTAATAATGCCTCCTTAAG
This sequence comes from Thaumatotibia leucotreta, assembly GCA_025490895.1. Classification (NCBI taxonomy): domain Eukaryota; kingdom Metazoa; phylum Arthropoda; class Insecta; order Lepidoptera; family Tortricidae; genus Thaumatotibia; species Thaumatotibia leucotreta. The sequence continues at coordinate 46,171 of JALPQI010008403.1, read as the reverse complement.
TAATATTAATTGCAACAACACAAAAAAATATGAATACTCAAGAGCCTGAGACATATTTAAAATCATAGGCAACTTCAGTACAAAATATAACACGCTCGGCCGCCATACAAATGAATGAACTTGTTTCTTCTATCCAAATCTAATTCTGTGCTTTAAGCCCATAGGGGGATTTGTTTCCCATAATCTCACTAGCAGCAGGAATACATGTATTTTTTGGTCAACCTGTACATGTTATGTATAATCTTTTCTCTTTGCCTTTTCACGGAAACACCCGAATTCATAACGCCGCTACAATGAACTAAGACAGAAAATTTAATTCAAAATTTTCCGTGAAAATACGAAGGAAAAATATTGTAAACTACATCAGTACTCGTCCATTGCGCTCTTTGAGACGCCTGAGACATATATTAGATTAGATGCCCTACGTCCCCGTCAGTCCCCTGCTTGCATAGACTCACCCTTAAGATGTGCAGACTGCAGATAACCTCGTGAAGATCGCGTTGAGACACATAAAGGTCGCTTCCAATCGGTATAGAACTTGAAAGCGGAGGCCTATGTTCAGAAGTGGATGTGACAATGCTAATGTGAGTTACCGTCAGTCCCCTGCCTGCACAGGGCCAGCCTGAGTCCTCGCACGTGTTGTGCACCACGATGGTGTCGGTGTAGACAGGTCCGAGGTGAGTTACCGTCAGTCCCCTGCCTGCACAGGGCCAGCCTGGAGAACAGCTCGGCCAGCAGCGACAGGTCCAGGATGAGCGGCACCGCCAGCAGCGAGTCCTCGCACGTGTTGTGTACGATGGTGTCGGTGTAGACAGGTCCGAGGTGAGTTAACGTCAGTCCCCTGCCTGCACAGGGCCAGCCTGGAGAACAGCTCGGCCAGCAGCGACAGGTCCAGGATGAGCGGCACCGCCAGCAGCGAGTCCTCGCACGTGTTGTGTACGATGGTGTCGGTGTAGACAGGTCCGTGAGTTACCGTCAGTCCCCTGCCTGCACAGGGCCAGCCTGGAGAACAGCTCGGCCAGCAGCGACAGGTCCAGGATGAGCGGCACCGCCAGCAGCGAGTCCTCGCACGTGTTGTGCACCACGATGGTGTTGGTGCCGTGTAGGAGGATCTCTGAGGTGTATTCGTCCATGGCGCGTTTTGAATCACCTGTAAAAACAATAAATAAATGTGTTTGGGAATGGAATGCTTGGAGCAATTCGGGATCCAATCGCCACTCCCACATTATTTACTAACTATTCGATTTGGCATGTGTCTGAAATGTTTGTTATAATAATCTTTTTCGTCTATATATACAATTATTTATATATAAAAGTCTTCGCACACAGTTCTTCCACGCCAACGCGGCAGCAACTCTACTGACACTCACGATGAGTAGTCAACTAGTTGATCCACCCAATGGTCACTAGTGGACAACGCGGTGTCAACGAGTGGGCAATGAAAATGGTTGCTCAGTCATGTCAGTCGCCAACGCATAGTCGTTGCGTGGACAACGTGTGGTCGTTGCGTGACAAACGAGTCGGGGTTGACCTTTAGTGCACGATGCGTAGGCCAATCGTCGTACACTACTTTGATATCATTTTTTGAAATTAAACCTTGAATATATGACACAGGGCTTAAATTTCAATGTTTAGACTTGAGTCGCGTGGGTGTGGAGTTGATATATAGTGTGCGGAGACCTTAAAAGGCTAATAATACACAAATTCTTCATGGTGAAGCAAAACATGACCAAATATTAGGGTGCTTCTTATTTTTGCAATTTTGTAGGATGTTCGAACCAATAAAGGAGCTTTTTGCTCTCCCGATTGCAAAATTTTTTTTTTTTTTTTTTTTTAAATTATTATAAACAAAAATTAGGGGTCGCTACCGAAGTAATAAAAAAACGACTACTCATTTTGCCTTTCTTGAACTTCGTACTTCGGTAGCGACCCCTAATTGCTGTTTATAATAATTGAAAAAAAAATATTGGTTCGAACGTTCGAACATCCTACAAAATTGCAAAAGTAAGAAGCAACCCTACCAAATATATAAATTTATTTAATGAATTATAAAATGAATGAATTTATTTTATGATAAATCAAACAAAACATCATTCGCCTCCGCCTCACCGGATTTCTCACTGAGCTACGGGGGCCGTCATCTCAATAAGTATCGCCATTACAATAGATAATTATTTAAGAACCATAATGTAATCAACTTTCTGTCTACAACCACTTGGAAACAGCAGTGTATAGTTAAGTTTCCCAGTATATCTATTACACAGCGTACAAAACTTACACAGGTATATAATGTTTTTATTAGGAATTATTTTAAATACATACATTAAATAACAAAAAGGTTGTGGAAACCTGAAAACTTTATTTGACAATGACATAAGAGACTTTGACGTATTTGACAATAACGCATCTGTCGTAGTTTCGTTGGCCTCGAACTCCAATTACTAGATTATACATGAAATCCAATTACTAATCTCTCCAATTACTAGATTATATATTATGTGATATAATCTAGTAATTGGAGTTCGAGGCCAACGAAACTACGACAGATGCGTTATTGTCAAATCCGTCAAAGTCTCTTATGTCATTGTCAAATAAAGTTTTCAGGTTTCCACAACCTTTTTGTTATTTAATGTATGTTTTTAAAATAATTCCTAATAAAAACATTATATACCTGTGTAATTTTTGTACGCCTTTTTGTTTAATATGGCTGTCACAACTAGGATTTTCTTAAAAACACGTAAATACCTAAAAACTTTTCTTTTCTCTTAACTAACATTGATATGACAAAATTGTCTTGTAAAAAAACTTAAAATGATAAGAGCAAACGTTTCAAAGCCTATTTTAAAAAGAAGTTAAATTACCAGTGAACACATACGACAGCGTGCCATATTTGTTAAGACAGTAGGTAGTTAGTACCGAGAGTCCTTTATAACACCATCAGTGTTGAGTCCTGAACTTACTGTCGCTTATTTTAAGGTTTAAAATGAGTTTGTCACATTTTTGTTGGAACAAAGTTGGTTATATACTCTGAGAGGTATATTTTAAGCATTTCTTTTACAAATTTTTGGACGTCATAAAGGCCTCTCGGCTTTTATGGGAGTGTACTCGATTTTTACCCAGGACTCAGGAGGATAAGTGATGAAGAAGACAAATAAAAAATAACATACAAAAAATGCTTTCATTTTACATTTCCAAATTTATTTCCCATAATTTTAACCCGTAATAAGGCACCCCTGTCTTATAACGAGTTAAAACTGCTTAGTAATAGTATAGTATAGTACTTATACTGCTTAGTAATTTCACCATACCTACCTTTTAATTTATGTGTAGTTAAATTGCTGTACCAAATGTTATCAACACCTGAGGTGATACCAGCGCAATACCTACTTTGTTACTAATAATTGCGGATAATTAAGTTTTTATTAAAATATCTTATATTTACGGGAAAATAAGTAAATAATATTGTTTCTATAAATTAAAGAATTAAAATTACCAATAAGTAACATATCTCAATGTCTGTTTTTAGAAAATAAGGACTTACTATTGTAAGAACATTTAATTGTTGTGGCAATATTTTCGTAGATTCTTTGGCCTCGAACTCCAGTTACTAGATTAGTCGACGTCAAAGATATCATTACGGTTTAGGTGCCAAAAATATATTTACACAACTTTATTGCCTTGACATTAAAGTCGTGTAAATATATTTTGGCGCCTAAACTGTAATGATATCTTTGACGTCGACTGTACATACCTAGTCATAAAGGTACTGACAGGTACTTCACTTTAGTTCATTTGTTCCAGGCAGATATCATTTATCAAAAACTCGATATTTGAAGATTACCTCTAAGCTTACTTTTATCACGATATGATTTATCACCAGTCGCCGAAATAGTTGTGTGGTTATGTGGTTGCTTTGCTTATGGTATCTAACCACCAGTGGCGTAACAATAGGGTGGCAGGGCTGGCAAAATGGCTCGGGCCCCCGACCCAAGAGGGCCCCGGCCCAAGAGGCCGTGAATTAAAATTTAAAATTAAACTGAGAACAATGTGACGATTGTTACTGATAGGGCCCCATCAAAATAATTTGCCACAGGCCCCAGATGGTATAGTTACGCCACTGCCACCAGTCACCGATTTATTATAGTATGTAAGCGACTTGGTTGTTGAACCGAATGCTTATGTATTTGTAAATGAATAAATGAAATAGGCATAGGAAGGAAATACGACGAAAAAATAAGGATTATGTAATGTACAACTGAAAAAAAAATCTGCCATGGACGGTACATCATACTTACTCTCTACCACTGAATCATACTTGCTGTCGTTCACCACGTTGACACATATGTAGCACTCACTAACATACGATAAATATTTAAAAACCACCTTGCCACAGACGTATCACTCACCAACTTGATCGCCACGACATGGTCCGACTTCTCTCCCGGCCGATACATGGTATTACTTTCAACTATGTCGTCCACCACGATGGTACAGAAGTCTCACTCCCCTGCATACAGCAAACATTTGGTATAGAAATCTCACTCACCAACATACGGCACATATTTGATCACCACGACGTGATCCGGCTTCTCTCCCAGCCGGTACATCATAGAATTACTCTCAACAATATCATCCACCACGTTCGTACAGAAGTCTCACTCCCCTACACACACAAAATATTCGGTATAGAAGTCTCACTCACCAACATACGGCACATATTTGATCACCACGACGTGATCCGGCTTCTCTCCCGGCCAATACATCATAGAATTACTCTCAACCATGTCGTCAACCACGTTAGTACAGAAGTCTCACTCCTCTACATACAGCAAACATTTGGTATAGAAGACTCACTCACCAACATACGGCACATATTTGATCACCACGACGTGATCCGGCTTCTCTCCCGGCCGGTACATCATAGTATTACTCTCAACACTATCATCCACCACGTTGGTACAGAAGTCTCACTCCCCTGCATACAGCAAACATTTGGTATAGAAGTCTCACTCACCAACATACGGCACATATTTGATCACCACGACGTGATCCGGCTTCTCTCCCGGCCGGTACATCATAGTAATTACTCTCAACAATATCATCCACCACGTTGGTACAGAAGTCTCACTCCCCTACATACAGCAAACATTATCCGACCGATACATGGTATTACTTTCAACTATGTCGTCCACCACGTTGGTACAGATGTCTCACTCCCCTACATACAGGAAACATTTGGTATAGAGGTCTCACTCACCAACATACGGCACATATTTGATCACAACGACGTGATCCGGCTTCTCCCCCGGCCGGTACATCATAGTATTACTCAACAATATCATCCACCACATTGGTACAGAAGTCTCACTCCCCTACACCCACAAAATATTCGGTATAGAAGTCTCACTCACCAACATACGGCACATATTTGATCACCACGACGTGATCCGACTTCTCTCCCGGCCGGTACATCATAGTATTACTCTCAATAATATCATCAACCACATTGGTACAGAAGTCTCACTCCCCTACATACAGCAAACATTCGGTATAGAAGTCTCACTCACCAACCTACGGCACATATTTGATCACCACGACGTGATCCGGCTTCTCTCCCGGCCGGTACATCATAGTATTACTCTCAACAATATCATCCACCACGTTGGTACAGAAGTCTCACTCCCCTACATACAGCAAACATTTGGTAACATAGAAGTCTCACTCACCAACATACGGTACATATTTGATCACCACGACGTGATCCGGCTTCTCCCCCGGCCAATACATCATAGTATTACTCTCAACAATATCATCCACCACGTTGGTACAGAAGTCTCACTCCCCTACATACAGCAAACATTTGGTATAGAAGTCTCACTCACCAACATACGGTACATATTTGATCACCACGACGTGATCCGGCTTCTCCCCCGGCCAATACATCATAGTATTACTCTCAACAATATCATCCACCACGTTGGTACAGTCTCACTCCCCTACATACAGCAAACATTTGGTATAGAAGTCTCACTCACCAACATACGGTACATATTTGATCACCACGACGTGATCCGGCTTCTCTCCCGGCCGGTACATCATAGTATTACTCAACAATATCATCCACCACGTTGGCACAGAAGTCTCACTCTCCTACATACAGCAAACATTTGGTATAGAAGTCTCACTCACCAATTACGGCACATATTTGATCACCACGACGTGATCCGGCTTCTCTCCCGGCCGGTACATCATAGTATTAACTCTCAACAATATCATCCACCACGTTGGTACAGAAATCTCACTCCCCTACAGACATCAAATATTCTGTATAGAAGTCTCACTCACCAACATACGGCACATATTTGATCACCACGACGTGATCCGGTTTCTCCTCCGGCCGGTACATCATAGTATTAACTCTCAACTCAACAATATCATCCACCACGTTGGTACAGAAGTCTCACTCCCCTACATACAGCAAACATTTGGTATAGAAGTCTCACTCACCAACATACGGTACATATTTGATCACCACGACGTGATCCGGCTTCTCTCCCGGCCGGTACATCATAGTATTACTCTCAACACTATCATCCACCACGTTGGTACAGAAGTCTCACTCCCCTACAGACATCAAATATTCTGTATAGAAGTCTCACTCACCAACATACGGCACATATTTGATCACCACGATGTGATCCGGCTTCTCCCCCTGCCAGTACATTATAGTATTACTCTCAACACTATCATCCACCACGTTGGTACAGAAGTCTCACTCCCCTACATACAGCAAATATTCGGTATAGAAGTCTCACTCACCAACATACGGCACATATTTGATCACCACGATGTGATCCGGCTTCTCCCCCTGCCAGTACATTATAGTATTACTCTCAACACTATCATCCACCACGTTGGTACAGAAGTCTCACTCCCCTACATACATCAAATATTCTGTATAGAAGTCTCACTCACCAACATACGGCACATATTTGATCACCACGACGTGATCCGGCTTCTCTCCCGGCCGGTACATCATAGTATTACTTTCAACCATGTCGTCCACCACGTTGGACTTGGTGATCTCTTTCGAGCGGAACTGTTTGGGCGCAGACAGATTTTTCCCGTCGTTGTTTCCGAGGTGGTTGTAGCTTACTATGGACACTGGCTTGAGGCCTGAAAAGATTGGTGAAATTAGTTTCCTGTGTACTGTTACTGTAACTACTTACAAATAAGAAAGTAAATATGTAATTGTAGGTTATTGTATGTATCTCATCTCAAATATCCAGAATTCTGGTTACTTGCAGTAAAGGCTTTGCCTAGTGCAAGAACCAGGTTAGTTATTCTTGTAAACCAATACCATGAATAAATATCTTATGTAATTGAGTTGAAATCAAAAAACTGATATCAAACTCGGATTCAATTTAATTTTGAAACATTCTAACATTAAAAACCTTGAATGTTGAAGATCAATTGTCTCAATTGCTTATATTCGAGTTTAGCTCACACTGCCTCTCCTATTCTCAGAAAAGGACAAACAATAATTTCAGTATTATTTGTTGATAATATCGAAAGATGCAAACGATACTTATCGGCTTGCTATACACGCATTAGAAAGTAAATGCCCATAATCGCCACGCTGGGCAAGCGGATTGGCGATCGCAGTAATGATTCCACTGACGCTGCTGCCCATCATCAATCTTGTATCAAAGAAAGGTCAGAGACACTTCAATTCCTTAGTCGGCTCTTACGACAACCGCGGGAAGAGTTGGGGTGGTGACAAATGTATTCTTACTGCCGTCACCACTCGGCCAATAATAGCTCAGCAGATGCTCGTATGTAGAGATAATTACCAGCAGACACGAGAAAGTCGACCAGCACAGACTTGAGCTTGGTCTGTCCGGACTTGAAGTCATCACCCGCTACGAACACTCCGTTCTTCTCTGCGCGCTCCACTACGCCATCGACCAGAGTGTTTTACAGAGCCGTTGATATAGCAGCACTGATGATGTTATGTTAAGGAGGGACGCTCGACCGGACACGAGCGGGCTGTCGAGCATCCACTGTGCTCATTCACCCCATTTCCCTTAGCTCGAGCTGCAGGTTAATGTTCCGGTAGTGTTCCTCCAGCCTTTCTTGCAGAACCGCAGGACGTCTCTAAGGTCGACCTCCCTGAGTTTCTCCTCCAGCCTATCCCTGCCAAACACGTCATATCTCGCCGCTGCGTACATGACGCATCCAGCAAGGACATGCTGGCTAGTACAGGTGATAGCTCAGCAGCAAACCCCGGATGACGGGAGCAAAAATGCGTTTGTCACTAGTGCTTAGTTAAATATCGACTATTCTATCGACATCCATACCAACATTTTATGAATTAGAAATGTATTGATCAACAGTAATTTATGCAAATTGCAACCGTACGTAATCAGAGGCATTGCGATCTAAAATTGATAAACAATAATATGTCAACAATACCTATTAGTAACTCCTACGGTACAGGACAGTTACAAAACCGAAATTAAGGCCTAAAAATCAGCTTGAATGTCGTTCAGAATTTCAAAGTGCACTTGTTAAGATTACTTTTACATCCTCAAGGCGAAATTATACACAAAAAATATCATAATATGTTGACTAAAAAAATTGGTGAATTCATATTAAAAATCTTATATATTTTTGATATCTGGAAAAGAAGTGCAACAACTAGGGAAACATAATTAGCATAATCTATAAATTTCAAATTAAAAAATCGTTCATATGGATGTCGATAGAATAGTCGATATTTAACTAAGCACTAGTGACAAACGCATTTTTGCTCCCGTCATCCGGGGTTTGCTCAGCAGATATGTAGATATAATTACCAGCAGACACGAGGAAGTCGACCAGCACAGACTTGAGCTTGGTCTGTCCGGACTTGAAGTCGTCTCCCGCTACGAACACTCCGTTCTTCTCTGCGCGCTCCACCACGCCATCGACCAGAGTGTTTTGCGGGGAGCCGTTGATGTAGCAGCACTGGAGATAAAATAAATAGGCCCTTAGCAATTTCTGTTAACCTTTTGACTGCCAGACGGCGAAGGAATATGCTGAGCTCCGATTTGAACACGATTACATAACCCCTCGTCAGTGACGACAAAAATGGCGAAAAGTCGTCTGTGGAGCCCAGTTCGGGCCTTATCACAGACAAGTGTTGCCAGGCCACCGATTGCTAAGAAACTGCACGCACAATGGCTCTTTTGCACAACGGCTGCTCAAGGCCAAGTTTTCTATCTGTCCTATTTCACTAGCTACACACCTCAGGGAATATGCAAGAGACAGATATACATTAGTCTGCTTTATTACTCAATGTCCAAATCGGGCTTCACCACAGATGCGGGCGGTTGATAAAATGTTAAAATCGGGTCTCGCCACTGACGAGGGGTTAAGCGAAATTAAACTTTACGGCGTCACGCGTGAGTTCCTACTGAATTGGCGTAGGTGTCGGCCAGAGCCGTCATTGGCGTCGAGTCCGTAGTTGCGATTTTCCGTTGTCGTCTATGGCCGACTGTGGCGGTTAAACGGTTAAAGCATCCGATTCAGGGCTCGGATACCGGTTTTTACTCCATACAAAAGAACTGTTCGAATTTCGTTATTTTTTGTTCTTCGGTATATCAATTCTTTGTTAATGGAGTAATTTAAAAATACGACGTTGGTAATTTCATAACATTTTGAGTACTACATAAAGAATACAAAACATTTTAAATATTGGACTATTTCGACGTTCACGAAAAAAACCAGTTCCGAGCCTTGATTCGATTCTAGGCCTTATGAGTTTTCTACACGACTACGATTGCCGGAAACATTTGGAACAAAAAATTAAGCGTTTTTTTGATATTTCTTAACCCAATCAACTCATTGGGTCGATCGCAAAAACCGGACAAACACACTTGGCATGCCAGAAACGTAAGAAGCCGGACAACTAATTGACAACATTAAAGTGTTGAAACGCGGAAACTTTATTAACCTTTTTGACGCCCCGTCAAATACAAAAGCTGCCACTCAGACGCCACGTTAATAAATTGTCAAATCTAAATGCGAACTTCACGCACGTGTGTGTAGGTTTACAGTAATAACTGATTTTACCTTGTATGTGTAGCATAATGTCATTAATGTCCTATTTGAAATGTTTTTCCAAGTGTAACTGGTGTCTAACCGTTCTTGTGAATAAATAAATAAATAATATTGTTCTGTAGGCCAGGACTTATATATCGGTCCTTGGCGTTGAACCTACGGTGCCAATATATCAGTCGTTAGCGTCCAAAAGGTTAACTAGTTTATTTATATTTGTTTAATATAATATCACCACGCGTATGACAGGAAGTGGAGGCATCTGGCGCTTGATAGGGACGATTGGCGGAAGAGAGGGGAGGCTTTGTAAACATTAAATAAGCTAAAAATATACCACCATGTCACAGTAAAAGCAAACGTCATTTTATAGGATATATTCACGTAAACCCCTTACAAAAATACCAGAATGTCACACTATGACCAAAAGTCATTTTAAAGGATATATTCGTGATAAAACGTTTACCCCTTCATCAATGGAAGCCAGAGCGAAGATGGTGGACGGCGAGATCTCAGGCTCGTTGTTGCGCAGCGCTTTCTCGATGTTGTCCGATGTGTCGTGCACTCCCGTCTTTACCTCGCAGAACCTGCCGTAACACCCCCGAAATATATTTATTTATTAAAACAAGTTTACACGACATGCGTCAAAAAACTAAAATTAAACAATTGAAGAAACAGATACAGATATACATATGAGGAGTGTCTTTTCAAAAGGACTTATTTCCACTTTCAACTTTTTTTTAACTATGAATGTAGTTTTGCTAAAAGTAGAGAAATACATGTATGTTTTGAATTTCAAGTTCTAATAAGCCTCTTCTCGTCCTCCAAAATGTTAAAATATCAAAGTCCGTGTCAAAAGGGCCTATTTCTCTCTTATACTAAGAAAATTATACGAGCTTTTAGAAGTGTATAATAACTTATTATTAAGTACTTTCTGTAGAAATGAAGGATTTGTAAAATTTCCTTGAAAAACAGCTTGTGTATAATGTGTATTATTGGATAAGCTCACAAGGCCAGAACAAAACGGCTTAATTCTAAACATTTCGCATCAAAAGGGCTTAATTCTAAAAATGTATGGTATGTATTAATAATTAAGTTAACATTAACTTAATAATTAAGTTGATAAAGCAATTATATTCAGTGGCATAACATTTATGCCACTAAATAACTCACTTAAATACTATATCAAAAACATAGAAAGAATATCGAAATGAAAACCGTGGATTTATGTTTTTCTCAATTTCCCAAAAAAAGTTAAAATTGGAAATAAGCCCTTTTGAAAAGACACTCCTCATAATATAAGTACAAATTAGTAGGGTTCGGCAGGTTGCACCGGAACCGCCGAAACACGAAGCCAAACGGTACAAAAACCTACATTTACACATAAAGCGATTGAAGACGAATTAAACGATTATCAGAAGAAACTCGAATATAATTAACAATATTTAAAAACTTTTAAACCTGTTCTCATATTTTGTACATATAAAATAGTCATCATGTACTACATGTTTAGCGTTCAAATACGTTACAAGCCGCACCCTATCGTTTTGAGCAACCTATCTTTACAAGTTTTTGCTATACTCTTCTCACTCTATCAAATAACGTCCTCTTCTCAACACCGTCTCTAAAGCTCATTATTCGTTCCTCATTAAATCCATTATCATTTTAGCCGCGGCTACAATTTCCGTGCCCGCCAAAGTGCACCGTGCAGCCAATTATCTTAATGGTATATTATTGAGCGGAGCTGGAGGTCTGCTTTTAGAAACATGCATCGGTTTAATGCATTTAGTTTGTTATTTAGTCAGCCGCCGTAGCCTAGGTTAGATTAGAGACGGGTTCAAAACGAGGGTTATTATTTGGTTGTTCACCATATTTAAGTATAAAACTGTTTTAAAACAGACGTTATCATTCCTCTATGTATTCTGTGTTGTTTTATTTTTGTACTAAATTACTTTTGAACCCCCAAATACACTTCTATGGTCTAAAACTGCCGTAGTTGTCTATTATACCAAGATACCCGGAGTCCGTATTTTAGTAATATAATAGTATTTCTTATCAAGAAAATAACAGCTTACGACAGGAAACCTGCACTTTTTGGTTAAAAAAGTGTTTATCTAGGACAACTAAGGATTAATGAGCCTTAAGTAGTGTAAAATACTTTCTCTGTGTATTTTCAGGGCCATGCCCATTTATTTTATTGCTCATACAATAACTTCAGTATTCATTCGATGGGAAATAATTTTAAACTGGAACTAGCTATTTAGAACTGTTAATTTCCAAAATACTGTTATAATGGGCCAGTATTTTTGAGCTAATATGGATCTACAAATTATAATATGTCAGTAGTTTGTTCTCCTTTTACAAACTTACTTTCATAAGTACAGTCATTGGCATAAACATGTTTCAATTTTGTCATATGCCAATGAAGGCGACTGTATTAGACTGGCCATTTATCTCAAAATTTGCGATATGGAAACCGTTATGGTGTTTCTTGATTATACTTATCTTGTTTTCAGTTATTATAGTGTTTTTCAGCAAAAATATTTTTGCACAATCATTTAAATAAATGAAATGTAATAATAATTCATTTTAATTAGCGAACAAACAAAATACAGATAAGATTTATCCAAGTTTAATTCATTAGTTTATCAGATCACATAGACCGATACATTTAGGTAATTAAATATTTACGCAATTACTACTATTAGGTACCTACATTTTTGTAATGGTTGATATTACATTCCACGTGGTTCCAAATTTACGTCTAAGCTCTGAGAAAATTGGGTATAATGGGTATGTTAGACAAAGGAACGCCGAAAATGTTCTATCCTGGATGCTTAGCCTAGTTGTCAATAGCTAACGCTTAGCAGCGTATCGTAGTTTTCCCTCTCTGTCACTCTTTCATATTAGTACGCCAAAGACAGTTGGCTGCCTTCGTTTGACGATTGACGATTAAGCGTTAGCGATTGGCATCTTGTCTAAGCACCCTGATATCTCTTTACTCTGTGAATTCATTTCGCCTGAATATTTATTGCCTGCATTATTAAACTTCGCCCGCTTGTACAGTCGCCATGAAAAGTATGCTAAATTAAATCAGTATAGATTAACCTATTTGTTCAATTCCGCTTACTTACTCAATTCATTGTTTTAAAATAGGTAGCAACTTGGTTGCGTGGACGAGAGAAACAAAATGCTGAGAAGCTAATTTTTTTCGTAGTTATAATTCCTTCGAGCAGATAATCTAGAACCGCTTGTCGTAACAAGATACATTTATCTGATAAGCTATAACAATTTTGCATAATTTTATTTCTTACCAGCAAAGAAATAGCTTAGTCTCCTAAAATCCACTCAATCATAAAATCATAAAGTGGTTTTTCGACGAACAATGAGCGTTATCAAAATCTTTAACGGTTCGCTTCATGACTGCATGGAGAACGTTTTTTTACTATGCGTCATTCTTTACTAAAAAGGTGGTATTTCAATAGAGAAGGAATGGCACTTAAGCCCTTATTTTGCTGCAAACTACACCTCATGTCTAACCTCACAAAATGTAACACGACAACACGAGGTACCTAAGATAGACCTTGTTCACTTGAGATAGAGTTTAGTTTAGGGACATGTTCAGATGTCGCGTATAATAGGTAGTCTGGTTTTTTTCGCAAAGGTCGTCGCCCGAATAGGTTATTATTATATTTCGCACGTGCAACATGTCATTGATACCTACTGAATTACGGTCGCAGCAGATTTTGACATTGCACTCTGTTTGAAGTTAAATAAAAAAAATGTTGAATTAAAACTGACTGCTGATATTCCATTAAACATTTAGAGAATGAAGTAAAACAAATATTGAGAACAAACTACTATTATAATTATTATATTATTATTCTGAATTTCAAAAATCAAATTATCTTTTATCTTTCTTTTATTTTAAGAGTACCTTTTAATAACCATATTTCCCCATATTCTCTTGTCTATCTCATTTATTCTCTGAATAACCGTGTTGTTAAAAGTTACGTTTAATTTGTTTAATTAAACGATACCCACGATTACCTACTCGGAGGACTACAAGAAGCTACATACTTCATGTTACCTATTATAACGCAATTTATTGCAAAATCAGGACTATTATTACATTATTAAGTACCAAGTGTACCTAGCAACAAGAGATGCCGAACAATATTTACGCAGGAAATTCTAAGAATCTAGTTTGATACACCAACTATTTAATACTAAATCTACGTCTTTTCTATGTGCAAGTCTAAAACGTCTCATATCCAAAACGGCAAAGAATACGAAGAGTCCTTTAGCTACACCGTGTAAACAAGCATGGCGTGATATATGACGTAGTTGGAACGTCATTTGCGGCGTTATAAGTACGCTCAGACTTGCTAGTTTGCCAAATATGATAATTGATAATGTAGGAATAGTGTTTTTTTTCTCGATTTGGTTTTACGTAATGTTTATGTAAATAGCCATTAGTAGCGAGAAATGTAAACCTAATCGTCCTATGCAGCTAATCTTTATAATCTTACCAGGCAGGGATTATTTTGAAAATACATTCCTAATATGTATAGACTTTGATAAGTAAAACACATATTAGAATATTTAGAACAGGTTAGTTGTTAGAAAGATTAAGCTAGATTTTTCTGCAACATGTTACATACCTCTCGATAACGCACGATTTGTTAGATCAAAGCACGATGACTTTTATCAAGATTCTAACGTCCTTAAAATCCTAGATATCAAGTGGGATAAGTAAAACTTAGTGGAAAGTTAAATTACATTTTTATAACATACCTCTCAGTGTTAGCGGTCCATAGAACGATGACTTTGTCGAGTTTCTGTCGGTCCTTGAAGTCCTTAATGTCGGCGCGAATCTGTAGGTATTGCTCGTACTTGGTGCCGCGAATCAGGTTGGTAGCTCGATCCGCCTTAACAATAATAGGGACACGTCAGAATATTGTATTTATGGCGCGTAAGTAACAGAGTAATGTGTCACATCTGAGAAGCGATATCTGGATTTACTGCTCATTCTTGGTGCCGCGGATCAGGTTGGTCGCTCGGTCCGCCTTAACAATAATAGGGACACGTCAGGATATTGTATACGAGCCCCGATGCATATGTTCTCGTCCAGTTAGACAGTTTTTCGAGATTATCCCGTTCATCCGGGGGAAAAGGTTTAGAGACAAAACATTCACTATTCAATAGTAGTACTAAAATAGTTTCTTTGAGTATAAGATATTTGGACTTAATAAATCAGAATAAAAAAAAACTATTTTACGAGAGGTTAATTTTTTTAAATTTTTCCACAATTTTTAATTTTGTAAATAATCAATGAATGTAAAGAACGCCATTAATATTAAAGACGACATGGTACACCTGATGCACTGCGAATTTTGCGTCAAGCTTATAAGCGCGGAATTACGGTGGTGAACGAAAATATAATTTAGACACTGGTTTGTTAAAATCGATTTATTAAACAACAAAAGCGTACTTCAGATTGTTGTGTCTCTTGAAATGTAGTACATTAACCATGAATAACGTTCATACAATTTATCATTAGCATAATGTGATCATTTTTAAAATATGTATTCAAAAATTTGTAAAAATTGTTTCGAACTAGACGAACTCCACTGCATCGGGGCTCGTATATGGCGTGTAAGTAACAGAGTAGTGTGATGTGGGTCAAATCTGAGAAGAGATATTCTGAAAATCGACACAGCTCTATGTGATTACCAACTTTCAAAAAGTCAGTTTCAAATTAAAGTTATCGCACCACATCATCAGCCTATATTTGTCCACTGCTGTCAATATTAGTGATAGCCTATATTTGAACAAAGGCCTCTCCTATTGCTTATTCGTACGGACTAATAATAAAAGCTTCAAAATTAATAGTTCGTATAGCAAAACTCAGTATATTGGCAACTGCAATTATTTCTTATATCTACATCGTTATAGTACATCTTTACAATACATTTCCCAGTCATTTGAACGGTACACAAAACAGGAAACCCATCGACAACTCAGAACATCGGCTACCAGACGCCGACACTCGACACTTAAACTGTTTTATAAACAGACTTATGGAAGATTCCCGACTAAAGTATTGAAAGCCGCTGAATTTGTAAACTAAACGTCTGTGATCAACTGATCATCACGTGGGCGTCGCGTGTTATGGCGGCAAAGAAGCATATAGTTCATCTACTCCATCTAGTAAGACCGACCGTAACTTATGATATGGACGCCTAGAATTCCAGAGATGTTACCGATTACCAACATACACGTTACCGATCGTTAAATAGGAGGCTTCGCTGTGTTTACGGAATATGATATAAGACGCGGTTGGTCTTCCATCCTTCAGATAAAGCATGGTTGAGCGCTGACTATCCCCCTTATTCATAAACGTCTCCTAAATTAACAAGCCGCTAAGTATTGTTTGTCCCTTTCAGTCTTGTCAATATGAGCGGATTATGAGCCTGAATTATGAGCGAATGGGAGAAACTTAGCGGCTTGCTAAGACATTTATGATTAAGGGGGTATGTTTTTTACAAGTCGAAGCACAAAAATAAGAGCCCCTATTCTGTTAACTGTTCTGTACACAGTTAAAAAGGTTGACAGATGTGAATAAGACAGCACTGCTTTCAAGATTCTACAAAAAAATAGGTTTCTCAACCACAATGGCTTTGGAAGTACTGTTATACAACATAAACAACCAAACCTATGGTCGTAGCTTAGTTTGCTTAGAATGCCTAGGTTCCATAGGTGTCAATATTGAATGTTAATTTTTGGGCTGAATAATGGAATATTTAAGTCATATTGAGACACTTTTACAATAGGACCCTATAGAAATACCCCATGCAAAAAATCTCCCATGCAGTTTGGCTGACAAACGTTGATATTTTGTATGACGGAGCAGCGTCTTCTAGTCAACATGCTAAGAGATTGTTTCACTTCATTGAACTAGTATAATGATAAACTATACGTACAAGGATAAAACTGAAAAGAGCGTCAGTTTATATCTCTAGCAAAGAGTCAACAGACACAATTAGGGCGTAAATGGATTAAGGTACGACGCCTTACTTAATCGAATTAAAAGATTATGGCTACTCTTTGCAATGTTTGTCCAACTGAATGACCGTTAGACATAACAATCAATTTAAACGACACGTTCTTATAATAGAACAATGGTAAGTATTTTTTCTGATCCTAAACTAAAGTACAGTCAACCAATTGGAACCCTAGGCCACTCAGGAACCATGTCAAAGTAACGTTATCAATCAGATTGTAAGACATTTCAAACGGCTTTTCATTTTGACATGGTTCTAGAGTGGCCTAGGGTTCCAATTGGTCGAGTGTACCTACGCACTGGGCAGTACCTACTCCATTTTATGTGAAGTATGTGCATACATATGTCATCAACAGACATAGAAGTCGCGGTGGCAATATCGTCAATTGACTAGGGACTTCCTTCCGATATAAATTCATCGATAAGTGAATACTCATTTCGAAATGACATTTCATATTAGCTGTTAAGTTCAGTTGATATATAAATATTTGACCCTATGTTTTCATATTCAATCGATTTACCTTATAACTAAGTCTAATTTAGATATTCTTATCTCAAAGTCATAATATCGAGTGGAAGTCCCAAGCTGAATTGTATCTCAGTTCACTGCTAGGCATCTCCTAATAATATGCTTATGAACGCAGTACGCCGCACCTAAATAAGTACCCACGCTGGTCAAGAGCATTAACGATCGCAGTAGTTTGTCCACTATGAGGACCCTGCTGCCCATCATCAATCTTCAATAAATGAACGGTCAGTGACTCTTCAATTCCTTAGTCGACTCATACCAGTGGAGAAACTAAGGGCCCTAGGGGGGCCACGGTCCCGACAACGCATTAGAGGGCGGAAAAAAAATATTAACCCTTAAATGCATGACCTTGACAAAGATTTATTCTAATTTGAATTCTGACATGTTGTCAATAAAATCAAAAATACATGATGCATATATACATCACTATGCATTTAAGGGTTAAAAAAAGAAATAAGAAAGTTTCAAATAACTTAACGGGGCGCCTAATTTCTGTTCGGCCCTTAGCATATACAGTGTGGGAATGAGTATACCGGCAGACTTTACCAATGCATTTTTTTTGACAAAAAAGTAAAAAAAAAATGTGACATGTCATTTTCGAACAAAAAAAAATATTTGTGATATTTTGATTTTTTTTGTACATGACCAGTAATAAATAGTAGGGAAAGATTCATTTTTTCAGTGTTTTGAATTTTTTTTTAGTTGAACATTTTTCTGAAACTTTTTTCTCATTTTCTCTAACTTTAATCAGTGTGTATGTCGAGATGAAAACTACCAGTGTAAGAATTATAATCGTGCAGGCATCTTTCAGTGACTTGTGATGAAAATAGTTTTTTGAATAACATGTCATTATCTCTTCCGAATCCAGAAAAGTTCATATGACATTATAGCCTCAAAATGTGGTCAGGAATACACCTTTCAAGTTTGTCGGGCTACTTAAGCCACCCTGTAGAACTACCTTATATAATCGGATAACACAAATTTTAAACTTACTACATACTACGTCTGTCACTAATAGGACGAAACTTTTTGTTGTGTGTTAAATTTTGTATAATTTCACAACTGTCTTGATTCCTATACTTTTAAAACTGTGACTAGTAACCAGAGATGGGCATTATTCGAATAAATTTTTATCGGAATAATTATTCGAATAAACAATATTCACGATTTCTTTATTCGCGAATAATTTAGTCACGAATGATTTATTCGCGAATGAATCATTCGCGAATAAATCAGCCACGAATGAATTATTCTACTGGTTTTTAAATGACGAATGATTTATTCGTTATTTTCATTCGAATAAATCTACGAAAAACATATTTTTTCTGTTGCATTATATTAAATTAAACAACATCAAGCATAATATTTAACATAAATCGTGATTACTGTAATTTGTTCTAAGTTCTAGCACGCTAAAGAATGTTAAGGGTTAGGGGTAATATATTATAAACCCAGGTAGTAAGTATAATTAGCGAGACAATGGGTTAGTCATACACAAAGTAACTTTCTATTAGCCTAGAAAGAGACGGGTATATTTATGAGCAAGAAACCCGTATTTTCTTATCAGTTGCATGCTTCTGAGCGAATCCTAAATTATAATAAATCCATGTTGATCCTAAAATATGTTTGCACTTTTTTTAATTATCCCTATAATAGATACGCCAAATGCAAACCCTAACCTGAAACCTTTTTCGTTAGTTTTTGCACGTGCCATATAAGTATTACATCTTCGCCCGGAAGGACTTATTTTCTAGCAAACAATAGAAATTATTAGTAATCATGTTCACAAGAAATAGTGCGGAAGATATAAGAACATTATTTGCAATTTAAGCGCTAAAAAATGTATCTACGACATCTCATGAGAATCCTCAAAATTTATCAGTACTTATACTATATTATGCATGCATCATACATTTATAAACCTTCCTATTGAATAACTACTATAAAAAAAACGCATCAAAATCCATTGCGTATTGCGTAGTTTTAAAGATCTGACCATATATAGGGACAGACAATACTGCAGAAAGTGACTTTGTTTTAGTAATCATTCGTGAAAATTCATTCGACGAATAAATTATTCGCGATTAAATTATTCTACGAATAATTTATTCGAATAAAAATAATCATTCGACAATTTCATTCGTCATTCGCGATGATTTTTTTATTCTTATTCGTTATTCGTCATTCGAATAAATTTTGCCCATCTCTGCTAGTAACACTGCCGCTAGCTCTTATGGTAGCCATGAGAAGAGTTGGGGTGGTGTATTCTTACGCCGTCATAGTGTCACAAGGTGACAATAATTACAAAAAAATATTTTAGTTATATTTACCTGATTAGCAGCAATAAAGTCCGGGTCATATATCGCGGGACGAGGTTTCATAGCTGCCATCTCTTTCCGCAGCTTCTGTTGGAGGTCGAAGTCTATGACCTTCGCTCTGACCATAGACTCCGCCAGGTTCAGAGGACTGATGTCCCAGCCATCAATAGCTAAAACAATAATCCGAATGTAGTATGAAATCAAGAAAAAAATAATAAATAAAAAAAGCCTTATATTAATATGTAGTGTATTTATTTCGTTACAAAATACATGACAATTTTTTTTCCGTGTATGGCTTTCACTCCTTAGCAAACTGGATTTTGCGAAAGTCGAGTTGTAGACTTTTGAAGAATTTTTGAGAATGTTAAAAATAATTTAATTCCGACTCAAAGAATCCATAGGCAAGCAGTTAAAGTGACAAGGAGTGAGAAATTCGCTAGATTTAAAACTATGTATTGTCAATATAAGCAGAGTACAGTCGGAATCAGATATATCGGAGCGACCAAGGTGCTTAAAAATATATCTGATAATGCAATCTAACACCATAAGGCCGAGTGTAGGTAATAACTTATAAAAACGTCTCGATCGCGATTACGTTTTTATGGTCATTTTCAAACGGCCTTCATGATGACAATAGAGGCCTTCAGATATTTGTGAGCACCATGGCCGCCAGCCTTATATTAGCCACTTAGACATATCCGAGTTTAGTTAGGCCAACCTGTCAGTAAATAAAGGTGCGTTCAAACCAAAAGAGCATTCGCTGTTCTATCCCCCGTTCTACGAAATCAACCAATCACGTTTTGTGTAACGATGGAATTTCGTAGAGCGGGTGCTAGAACAGCGAATGCTCTTTTGGTCTGAACGCACCTTTAGGCGATCAATAAGAAAAATAAGTGCCATGAGTTGGATTCCCATAAAAAAATTGAATTTGCCGTCTTTCATTACAGCCAGAAAATATCATTATGGTACATTTACACGATTTTATTACCTGGACATTAAGGTCGTGTAAATATATTTTTGGCACCTAAACCGTAATGATATCTTTGACGTCGACTGTACGAACGTTAGGGTGGGTTGTCAGTCAGTTAAAAAAAAAATGAAGTTTCCCAGTAATCTGCTCGGTATAAACATGTATACAATAGCTACAAAGCGCTCATAAACAACAGAACGTGCACCTTAACGCCTTGACAATACAGTCGAGTCATTTATGCCATCTACTTCGCTGATGTATACGATGCCGACTGTACATTGATATCATTTAGTGAGGTCGGTACTAAGGCACTACCGCGAACCACGAACGAAGTGTTGCCTCCCTGTTACTTACGTACGAATTCACGAGTGCGAGAGAGAGGCAACACTTCGTTCGTGGTTCCCGATAGGACTCAGTCGCCATGGAATATAACGGAGGGCCCAGGGGCCCATTTCTCAAAAGCTTGTAACTTGTAATACAAGTGGAATTCTCTTTTTGACACTATTAATTTGATAAGGATTTCCGCTTGTATTACAAGTTACAAGCTTTCGAGAAATAGGCCCCAGGGTGCTCGCAAACACCTAAGCAAGCCTCTATTGTCATCGTGTGGCTCTAGAGTGCATGTTTACATATTTTTGAGCACCGTGGCCGTTGCGATATATCTGATTAACCTGATAGCGACTGTGCGGCAGCAACGTTGAAAATTGCCAGGAAAAATCCTGTTTCTTTCGAATTGGCTCCATTTTCTCGGATTTTTTCGGTAAAATCAATGAGAGATTCCGCTTTTTATTTTCTACTCTAGACCTATGTCCTTTAGGTCTAATCTTCACTTAAATACAAAAGGAGAACGCGATGTCATTGAGAAAACGTCAATTGAAATAGGTGGATGTGACAGTGATAGTGAATAGTGACAATGATTTTTCATTTTTTAAACACAAAAATTGTTTTTTTTTTTCAATTATTGTCATCACTATACGGCAGTCATTCATAAGAAGGAAAATTGGTTACAGGAAACAATAACAGCCACACATTCTGAAAATGGATTAAGCAATTAAACTGACATAAGCAATAGGTACTTTTGGTAATCCCAGGAACAATGAGCCGTCAATGACACATCATACACATGTACTGAACTATGACATTGAAATTCATTTTGAGACTAAGAGTATTTTGATGATGGGCTAGACTTAAGACTATTGTTAAAACTAACACATTTATGACACTGGTAAATTTCATGTACCTATAAGAATTCAAATTACATTTTTTTATGTGACGAAGGTAGACAACTGAGCTCTCAGCCCACCTGATGGAAAGCTGGAACTGAGGCCCATGGACATAGTGACCAAAAAATCGCCTATGCGCTGCCTATCCTGAGGACTTAGATGGATTGCCTCTATGCCAGTAATTACACGGGTAATTACTTCAAAATATGTCCAACATTTTGTACATGTACCCTGTGGAGGATAAGATTGAGTCTGCCAGTAGTGTCAACAGATGGGTGGCACCAGAAGGTAAAGGACAAAACTTACCTAAGTCGTCAGGATTCACCATCGGTAGCAAGTGTGACATGGGCACATACACATCTTGGCCTTTCTCATCCAAGCCCAATCTGACTGTGGATGCCTGAGTGATGGAGCCCAACCTTAAAATATATATTAAGTGTAGTACAAAGTCAAAATAAGGTGCATATAAAAATGCTCAAAAATGTGTCCCAGTGCAGACTTTTATTCTGTGTAATAAGAATGTCCTAACATATTTATAAGATAATTCTTTCAACATTTACATATTTTTACACTTGACTGATACTCATAACTTAAACAAATTAGTATGTTCATTTTTAAAATAATTTGTGGGTTTAGAGACAGAACCAACTTTTTTGGTAAAACATCTTTTTGAAAATAGTTTTCTATGCCCTTGATTTTATTTCATATGATTTGTCAAAACCAAGTTCAAGGAAATAGTTGGTTCTGCCTCTAACCCGACAAATTCATCCTATTGGATGGGTCTGAAAAGGATTAACAATTCTTATTAGACTAATATAAAAATACTTACCAATTTGACTGCATAATTCCATTCTTTGTATTCCATGATAACTGATGTCTGTTGGCCAGCACGGCAGCAGTAAATGTGGAGCCATTGTTACCACCCCAGCCAACTAGCATAATGCCCAGTTTGCCCACTTTCCGGCCTGTGCGGAGGCGTAGTGATGTTTTGTATGGTTTTGCCTGTTAAATGAAACATTTAATGAGCATTTGAGACATTTATTATTCTCCTTTCGAATATGAATATAGGGTAGGATATTCATATTCGAAAGAGAATAATTGACATGCAACATATGATCTGTAAAATTTATTGATTTCAATACACAAATAAACAACTTCTGGTAAACATTTTACACCATTTAGGAAATATGAATACAGACTGATGACAGGTCATAGTTTCAAAATCTATCTATACTAAAATATAATTATGGATGTTATTAATGTCTAACCATACTACATACTGTTACTGCTATGCGTGGTGCATATCACGGGCCATAAACTGACAATTAGGAGAGCTCACGGCCAAGGACACCACTTCTATTATCAACGCACTGGGAAAAGTATTGCGATCAATACGGCCACCGGTTCAACCGGCAAATCCAGGAAAAACACTTACCACCAAATCGTCGCCGTTTTTAGTCACCAACGTCTCTTCATAATCGTAGTCAGCGAAAATATAATCATCCGTATATTTTACATTCGGGCTGGAAACCAGCAAATTCGAAGATCTTTCCATGTCGACTAAAATGCTGTTACTATTTCAATTGATATTAATCAAATATGTGTTAATCTTTGAGATTCCTGCTTTTGGCGTTTAGTACAAGCGGTATTGTGATAATTATAGAGAACTTTATTACAAATCGTGTTAAAAAAAGATCACTGAATTATCCGAACGTCCAAAACAGTGAACGAACTGACAGAAACTAATATCATACCATACACCACACCACACGCACAGTCTGTCACACTAGCTATCCACAGACAAGCAAAAATTGACACCTGTCAGAAAAGACAAGTGATTGTCACGTATGACAGGTACCTTGTCTATGGTTGACAGTCGATATCAAGTCGATATGCTAATATCGATAGACTATAATCTAGCCTGGGGCGCTACCGCGAAACACGTAGTTCGTTAATTTCGAGGCTCATCTGTCAAAACGCTACTGGGAAACTCTTTCGTTCTTGATTGCGGCCACGAAGTACGTGAATGTAACGAAGTCGGTCCGTAAACGCTACCACGAAAGGCAATATGCGGAGTTTTTGACAGTACTTACTACGTAAAGAAACGTCAAATATGCCGGCAACTATTGAGCTAACGTCCTTCTTTCGATGATCTCAATGTTGCCGAAACACGCCACTTTTTCATTTTCTTACGACTTTTGTAATAGTAAATAAGTCTTTAATTTTAGTGATTTGTTATGATCTCGAGCTTAGAAAAAAAGAGTAAATATATTGCTTTGCACGTGTTTTAGAAACTTCATTGAAAACTATGTTTCGAAGCGTGATTCACGGTTTTTGTAATTCATCACATGGTAATTATTCGATCATTATGATTATGACATTTATGACCGTTATGACATGATATCGTCATTGTGTCGTTGTCGTATGTGAGTATTGTGCGTTGCTTTCGTTGTTTTCGAGATATTTTTTCTGTTGTATTTGGTAGGCGTTTTGAATACTAACAACAAGGCGGAATTCGCTGCGTAAGTAGTAAACGTGTTTTAATGAAATACGTCTTATGTTTAGGAGATAGAAAGCACCTAACGAACGGTTTACAATCGCGATATTTAGTTTTAGTAAAAATGGCTGCAAGATTGTTCATCTTACAAGAAGCTTTGGATGAAGAAAGAAGGGAACAGGCTGCTCGGAGACGGCATACCCGGGAGACCTCAAAAATTATTCATTTGCCTGACCCAGAGTTCATCAACACCTTTCGAGTTACCCGGGAGGTGTTAGAAACTCTGTGCGCCGATGTGGTGCCCTTGATGCCGCCCCAATGGCATAGCCGTGGAATCGACCCTGTGGATAAGGTAAAACATTTCTGAATGTGTATTTATATGGCCAAAAAACTAGCCTAAGTATACTGAACATTGGTGCTGTAATGAGAATGAGACTTAATACCTAACATTTAAAGGTCTATAGTATAGGTTTAGAAGGTTCACATAAGTATGTGATATTAGCTCTAGTGAAAAGGCGGGTGCCTTTCCACAAGAACTAACCTGAATGTATATTCATGATCTGAAATTGGTAATCATAATATTCATAATACCTACACAATCCTTATATGTTCTTTACCTTTACCACTTAAACCCTACCACTTAGCCATAGATGGGCACATAGGTATTATTGACAAAACAACAATTATTTTTATTAGGTGTAGTGATCATAAAATTGATATAATTTTTTTAATGTTAACATTTTTTTTTACAGATTTTAATATCATGAAAATTTTATGGTAGGGGCCATTACCAGGGTGGAGTGGGGCGAGACCAATGGGCGCCGATGTCCCAACAAGCGGTATCAGAGTGCCTAAAAGAAGTTACTACTGCCTTAAACGACCCAACTCTGACACATAGGCATATCCAATTCCCCCAAACACAGGCAGCACGGGGTTCCATTAAAGCAGGGTAAGTACATTAACTTCTTATTTAATTTTACAACAAAAAATTCTATGTGTGCGAGTTGTAAGCAGATAATTAATAAGTAGCAGGGGGGTTTCTCTTGCATTGGAATAAATAGAGATCAGTGGAGTCAATATTACAACAAAAAACTAAAGTAACTAAACATTACAATAAACAAATACTATAAATAGAATACATTTTAATGTTACATGGTTACACCCTAAAATAAAACAACTCAGACATAACTTAATGCCCGTATTCGTAAGAAACTTCTTTTAAACCACATATTCTTGAATTTAACTTGTCAGTGGGGATACTTGTGAAGAGCTAATATGCAAAAGTATGAGGTGGTTTTAGTGACAATTGTGATTGCTTTCCCTTAGAGTATGGTCAAAGGCGCCTAGCCTTGTAAGGGATTGCATATACCCGAGAAAATTGACTGGTGGTTGCTAAGACCGAGTGGCCAAGCGAAGCGGCATCAGATCTTGGTCTATTTTTCTTTGGTATATGATATCCAATATCTATAATTTATACAGTATTAAGTAGTGTGATAACTGGGAAAAAAATAAAAACGCTAATCAAAATATTTACTAATAAAATAGGTAATTTGATTTGAATGTCACAAATAAATAAGATCCAGTAAATAAGAAATTGTATTCAAATGTTATAAGTTTATACATATACACAATTGCGTAATGAACAGTTTCATACAAGAATCTTATTTTGCAGTTTTTTCAATTTGGAATCCCGGGAGTGTGTGGCGCAATAGACTGCACCCACGTGGCTCACCACAGACCACATGATTTTGAGGAAAGGTTTTTCAACCGTAAACATTTTCACTTGTTGAACGTACAGATGGTAAATAATATTATTTTATTACCTAGAATACCATACATAACTTCCACTCGACATCAGAAAGGCACAGACTAAGTTCACCTTCAAGCGGATATTATGCAAGAATTCATCTGACAAATTGTGTGATTGATTATTTGCATGGTATTACTTTGTTGGTAGCAGAGATCGTACGATTTCCAGCATTTTTGGTGGAATATGGTATATTATAAAAAGTATTGATGTAAGTGCATAGTATTGGATACATCTTCAAGTATCTAGATATTTTCTTTTTTTTTTTTCGAATACAAAAGCCTGCACCATACAAACCTTTATTTTAGCCCAATGGTTGACTGGTAGAGAATGCCTTAAGTCGTTAAGTCCGCCATAAGTACTTTTTTATTGTGCAATAATGTTTAAATAAATAAATATAGGGTGGGCCAGTGATAAATTCACTTTTGTCTCGATCTCCTTTGTTAAAATGCATTTATCATTTGCCCACCTTAAACACATGTATTCTTAATGTATATACAAAACTTTCGAGTACCAAGTGTGGCCTGCAAATACATCATTATTCATCATCATCATCATCATCATCAGCCTATGTTAGTCCAGTGCTAGACGAAGGCCTCTCCTATTAACTATGCCACGCTGGGCAAGCGGATTGGCGATCGCAGTAATGGGATCGCAGTATGATGACCCTGCTACCCATCATCAATCTTGTAGAATGGTCAGTGATCCTTCAATCCCTTAGTCGGCTCTTACGACACCCACAAGAGGAGTTGGGGTGGTGACAAATGTATTCTTACTGCCGTCACCACACGGCAACATCATTCAACATCATCATTATTACTTAATTCTAATTGGGTACAAAAAAACTGTATCTATTATCTATAGCTATTTCATTATTAATTTGAATATGGTTTGAAAAATAGTCAAAGGAAATAACTATCAGCCTCTGTAGCCTAGTTGGTAGTGACCCTGCCTACGAAGCTGGAGGTTCCGGGTTCGAATCCCGGCGAGGGCATTCTTTGTGTATTTATTTATCACAAATGTTTGTTCCTTGGTCGTGGCTGTGTATGTATCTAAGTATCTATACGTATCTATCTATTATATATATCGTCGCCTGGTACCCACATCACAAGCCTTAATTGAGCTTACCATGGGACTAGGTTGATTTGTGAAAGATGTCCCAAAAATATTTATTTATTATTTATTTATTTAACTATAATTTGAAATTCGGTTTCAGATTTGCGACGACCAAAATCAAATATTAAACGTTGACGCATCGTATGGCGGTGCGTGCCACTCACGACGCGTTTATATGGGACAACAGCGTCATATGCGACCATTTCGCTGAGCTGAGTGGTACTGGCGAGACGGCATACCTTATAGGTATCGTTTGCTCTAATAATTATTATGGGATAATAGGTTGTTTCATTTTTCAAAATTGTGAAATTTTCTCTGACTTTGCTCACGCCCTAAGTTTTTCTACAAATTTTAGGTGATTCCGGGTATCCCCTGCGGGAGTACCTGATGACCCCAGTTGACGGCGCCGCAGAAGATTCACCGGAAGGCCGTTATAATGAAATTCAAAAGAGAGCGCGGTCTACTATTGAGCGGACGTTCGGTATATTGAAAGGTAACATATATTTGGATTTAAGACACTGGTCTCACCGCGAGCTACTAAGCTATGAACTATGAGCTATAAACATGAACAAAATATATGCACTCCCGTGTAAATAAAAGAGACACGGGAGTGCGTATCTTTTGTTCATATTTATAGCCGATAGTTCATAGCTGAGTAGCTCGCGGTGAGACCAGTGCCTAAAGTATAAGGGGATATAGGTACAGGTCAATTTTGTTTAGTTAATATTCACGTTATTTTATAGATAATCTGCCTCCTGCTGGAGGCTCCGGGTTCGAATCCCAGCGAGGGCATTATTTGTGTATTTATTTATCACAAATATTTGTTTCTTGGTCGTTGCTCCTTATGCATTTAAGTATTTATGTTTAGGTATCTATCTATTATATATTTCGTCGTTTGGTACCCACATCACAAGCCTTCATTGAACCTACCGTGGGATTAGGTCGATTTGTGTAAGATGTCCCAAGATATTTATTTAATTTAGGTCTCAGTCACTGTCAACCAGTATTATCTCGTCGTGTTCAGCGCTAAATTTTGTACGCAATGTTTTTTTCTTAAGTGGGACAGTATGGGAAAGTCGGAAACTATAGAAGATACAGGGAAACTATCTAAGAAAACATAAGGTATTTTTTGGGGAAGACATTTTTGGTGTATTCAAAATTTTGGTCAAGTACGGGTAAATCCTAAAATAGTAGATTACATGCCAAGGCTGTTTAAGTGGGAAATGTCTCGGATGACGTGTAATTGTAGACAAACATGTGATCTGAGGCTTTTGCATATAACGACCGAAGTGTGTATATTATTTTTCTGCTCAACGGAGCCGGCAACTTTCTTTAGCGCAGCGGCCGGCAAAGTTCTGTTTGCCGGTCGGAGGACAGAAAATATACAGGGTGGAAAAAGATTTTGGGTCAGTGAGGGCAGCTACCAGATCCCGTGTAGCTACGCGAAAATGGTCTTAGAAGACCTTCCCGCGATTTTCAATTAAAGAAGATTAGCGTTTTCAGATTTTGGAAAAAGTATACAGGGTACGAGGAAATTGTCATTTTTGAGAAACTTTTTTTTGATGCCAATCGATCCTGTTTCTGTTCAGGATCAAAAGCTTGTATGGGACCAAAAAAAAATTTTCGGCTAGAAACGCCGCAAATCGAGATTTTAAATTCTCATACAAATTGTATGAAAATTAAAAATTATTTTTCACCCTTATTTTTTTATACCTGTCGATTCCATTCCTACCCAGTACCAATAGTTTCCTACGGGTCAACTTATGGCAATGTACAAAAAATCCAAATTTTCAAGAAAACTGTTTTCATACTTTTACTATGGAAATAAAAGTGAAACCTTAATTACTTTATCTGTCACGATAATTAGTCGTCCTATGCTAAATGATAATAATAATACTGTATGAAATCATTAGCAACATTAATTAGCGTCACAGATAATGTAATTAATTTTCACTTTTTTCCCATAGTAAATGTATGAAAACAGTTTTTTTTTATTTTTGTTTTTTTTTTACGTTGCCGTAAGTTGACCCCTAGGAAACTATTGGTACTGGATAGGAATGGAATCGATTGGCATAAAAAAATTAAGCGTGAAAAAATATATGTAATTTTCATACAATTTGTATGGGAATTTTAAATCCCGATTTTCGGCTTTTCTAGCCGAAAAATTTTTTGTGGTCCCATACAAGCTTTTGGTCCTGAACAGAAACAGGATCGATTGGCATCAAAAAAAAAGTTTCTCAAAAATGACCATTTCCTCGCACCCTGTATACTTTTTCCAAAATCTGAAAACGCAAATCTTCTTTAATTGAAAATCGCGGGAAGGTCTTCTAAGACCATTTTCACGTAGCTACACGGGATCTGATAGCTGCCCTCACTGACCCAAAATCTTTTTCCACCCTGTATACTATTGATGATTTTTTTTAACGCAGATTGACGTAATTTCATGCGTAAATCGTTTTATAGTATCGGATAGGAAAAATCTGAACAGTACAAGTTTAAGAAAACTATTTCTCATATTACGTCTACAGTAAGAAGTCTTCTACTGTAAGCAGAAATAATCTATACCGAAGAAGCATTCGTTCCGTCCGTCTGCCGTATAATATTGTCTCGTCTCTCAAAATATGTATATTTTCGTTCCTCTTTAAGGTCGTCGGAGAGGTTTGCTGGCGGCACGGGAGCTCTACTACCGGCCCGACACGGTGGGAGCGACAGTGGTTGCGTGCAGCGTGCTTGGCGGAGCCGCTGGAGCTGCAACGCGGCGCTCACGCCGGCCAGCACGCGGCGCCCGCGCACTCGGCGCTGCGCCGCGGCCGCGAGGCGAGGGCGAGGCTGATCGCCAACCTCGGCAGGCAGTAAATGTCGAGAGGCAAATAAATAAATATCATGGGACTATCGTACACGAATCGACCTAGTCCCAAGGAGAGCGAGATTACAGATTAGATTAAAGACACGTTTTCAAGTATTATTTAATGTCAACAGAATGGAGATTATCCGCTAGCTTATTAAATTATTATAAATACCACAATTAAACGAAATTAAACAATAAAACAGTTTATGATGTCACTGGTGCTATGCTTCAGTATACATATTGTTTCTGCACAGTGATAGAAATGAAGTTTGTTTGTACATTGTATTACTTGTGCTAAAAATAAATAAATGAACAGTATATGCATAGATTTTTATTTTGAACCTACAAACAACTCTTGTATCTGTCTGTCGCCGCGGGCCGTAATCCGTAATAATAAGTACAGTCAAGGTAGAAGAAATAGATGCGCGTAAATTGCAATAAATATGAATACACGACAAAATTATAATAAAGTCGTGGATACATACTTTTGCACTCTGTCCGCATCTATGTTTTTTTACCTTGAATGTACCTTAACGCACCATCAAGTATTTTTAACCAACTTCAAAAAAGGAGAAAATTCTCAATTGGCCAGATTTTTTGTATGTAATTTACTCGATACCTCCGAGAATCATGAACAGATTTTCAAAAATCATCAATTTTAAAAGTTAGATTCACCTGTACCGATATTTCTTTATAATACAATTTGATATGTAGGTCCAACTTCTAAAAAAAGGTCAATCGCCGAATCCAGCTCTATTGGGCAGCGTTCGGGAAACAAGAACTTTCTTTTCGTCCGACTCACCTCAGTGACTCAAGATGAGTCTTCAATTAGCGTGGAGTTATAGATGATTTACGGCGCGGAAACGTGGTCCTTCACCATCGAACTCATCTCAAAGTCCCTCGACGAGCTATGGAGAGTGCTAAACTTGGAGAAGGAAATGGACCAAATTCAGAAATGGAAATCCGTATATGAACTGAATTCACCGACATAGTCCTCCGGACTCGGACTAGCAAACTGAAGCATTGGGCACGGGCAGGGCCATCTGATGAAAGCAAAATGTCCTCGAGTGGAGACCATGGTTTGGCAAACGCAGCGTAGGACGTCCACCCACAAGAACAAGACGGACAAACTACTTTATGGAGATTGCCGGGAGACGCTGGCTGCAGGTCCAAGTAGCTTCCAACGGTTACATATGAAGGTCCAGAGAGGAGGCCTATGTTCAATTAAATAGTGGAGGTCTTATGGCTGAGATGATAGTAATGATGATCGAAAATGAACATTTTTTCAAAAACTTATAAGCATTATTATATAAACAATATAGGTAACCGATACTGATATAAGTTTTTACTAAAATCGAATTTTGACGTTCCATGCTTATAGGGTTCTTAAGGCAGGTATTTAGTTAAGCATAGATCCTAAATCTGTATTTAAAATAAGCATTTAGTTAGTACAAAAACAATCATCATATCCTAAGTCTTATATAATTATGAAAAAAAAAACATCAATTCTATTTTATTTTAACGTGCACCTATCTACTTTTTTGAGAAATCGTTGAATGAATTGTAAAACTCATTTTAGGTATGTTCTCATAGGAATTTACATAGATAATGATTGATTGGTATGTATTTTAAGGTATTTTTCTTTGAAACTCACTTGGTTTTTAGGATTCCATAATAAGCAAGGAACCCTTATAGTTTCGCTATGTCCGTCTGTCTGTCCGTTCGCAGTTTAGCTCAGTGACCGTTAGTAGGTACTGGTAGTAATTTGCATTTTGGTTAGGTACATATTAGTCATGCAGGCAAAGTGGTGAAATAAAAAAGAAAAAAACTAAA
Source organism: Thaumatotibia leucotreta (assembly GCA_025490895.1). Taxonomy (NCBI): domain Eukaryota; kingdom Metazoa; phylum Arthropoda; class Insecta; order Lepidoptera; family Tortricidae; genus Thaumatotibia; species Thaumatotibia leucotreta. The sequence continues at coordinate 13,866 of JALPQI010008403.1, read as the reverse complement.
GACAGAAATAAAACAGTTAAGGGAATAATATATGTATATTTTAAAAATGTATTTTTTTATCTTCTTCCATATTTTTTTTCCAATAATCGACAATAAACAAATAGTAAGCCAGTTTCAATGGAATTTGCTGTCTTTGACACATATCGTGAAACACGTAAATTTATTTTTATATTAATACTAATAAATATCAATAATTTTAACTATACATGTTTGTGAACTTAAGGTTTTAAGTTGGTGATAAGACCAAACTTGTGTTCTGAAAGTGCTTGATTACAATGATTATGAAATATTTTAAATTATGCGCAGTCTTGATCGACGCCTTTCCGTTCTTCTACTGCCTGAAAAGAAAATACGTATAATCATTAGTTACATCAAGAAGTGTGTAATCCACTTCAGGCCATGATGCATATTATGATATTCTTAACACACTTGCGAGCAAAAAATAAAATTTAATACAATATAATATTAAACATTGGAATAAAATTTCTAGGAATATAGGACCTCTCTAACTACTACGATGACAATAACAGGTTTGTTCAGAACTTAGAACCAAGTGATCATCAGTTTTTTAAGGCATCTGGATAAAAGTACATTATACTGATTTATGTGCTTTATTTATTGGAAGAGTAATCAGACCGTAATCAGGGACTTAGCTCATTGATAGTATGATTGGGTATGGAGAAATGAGTCATATCTTACTGGATGGTCGCAGTTGCTTTTCTTCTCTGGCCTCGGCTCCTTCGCCATGCACCACCTGCTGTTGTAGTGGAGCAGCATAGAGGTGGTCCATATCCAGCACCACTTCCTCTTCATAGAGCTGCTGCTGCTGTTGTACAGCCTCATGCACCTGAGTAAGTAATTGTTAGTTTGTCCTAGGTATATGTACCTATATAGGCGTCTACAACTATGAATGTAACGTCTCCTATTGTAATAAGCTTCATAATAACTAGAAAAATGTGTATTACGCGATTTTTTTTATATTTTTTATGGGATTTATTTTAAAGACATATGAAAACTAAGATTTAATAAGCTAGAAGACATTTTCAAAATATTTTGATTGATGAGAGTATTGTGGCTGCAGGTAAGTTTTAAATTGTGAAGCAAGGAGTCAATATTTAATTTTGTAATCGGAGGCTTTTAAGTGTATTCAAAAAATAAATTAAATATTTCTATGACTGATGACATTGACAGGTCTCTTATAGCAATAGTATTAACAAACAAACGACAAAAGAATTAATAGCTCTTGTGAGTTGTAGGTACTTTACTACTTCTAAGACATAAATCTTACATAGAGAACTTTGCAGGTGCGATGATTAGCATAATGCTAATAACTAGAAATTTCCCAAAAATAAAAACTGAATGAAATGCAATACCTGAAACGGATTAATGAAGGCCTGGGTCTGGCGACCGCCAAAACCTTCTCCCATAATTGCCAACACCTGGAGATCTATTTCGTTGAGTTTAGAGGACAACCACCAGTCCCAGTGGCCACACGGTTAAGCTCAGCCGCTCTGCCTTTGGCAGTATATTTTTTTCCGCCCACACCTATTTAAAGAGAAGCCAAGCTACAAACACAAATTCAAAACGAAACTAACCAAGAAGTAAATGAGAGAAAAATGTTTACTGCAATATAAATAATTTTCAAGAAATAAAATCTTAAGTTATGGAAAATAGTATTTTTTACCTTTTGCCATTGTGTGGCATTTTTACTGCCCAATTGAGGCCCATTGAAGGTCTCAGTGAAAGGTCATAAGTGAGTGGTCTCAGTCCCATCGCCGTTTGGACTCTGTGCGACCCTCAATAATCTCAATATGCCTGAGGTTGCCTTTCCCCAAATCTGGGTGCTTTGTTAAATAATCACAGGTGATGGTTAACTGGTGGCACGCTGTAAAAAATAAATAAATACGGAAATTATATGTTATCAAAGTGAGCGAATTTAAAATAAAAAATCTCATTTTAATACGAAATTAAGTACTTAGTGCCTCAGTTTTTATACTTAAGGTTTAATTAATTGTTATACAAGATAATTATAGAGCTTTTCTTACGTTTATAAGCCGAAATCCTATTTTATATTTTAAAACTTTAATCTTTAATGGTGACTGGCGACTGGTTTTGTACTTTTGACAACTTTGACACTTGCGTTCATTTGATGCTTATTTTAACAAGGAACGAAAAAAATCTAATTAAGCGTGAAAATGAGTTAAAGGAGTAGTATTTAGTATCGCATCATATTATCCGTTCATAATTTTAATTTTTAACAATTTCTTTAACCTATTTTATGTTAATTACTACTTTACCGGTTTTTGATCGCAGCGTGTGATGAAAGTGTGATGTCGACTTAACGGTAGTTAACGGAACGTTCATTATTTTCATTCACGTCATAGATTCGTCCGAAAGAAGTAGAATCGAAGTAATTTCATGGTAACGTTTTCAATTCTCTTTCGTTCGATTTTAGTTTCGGACGAGCTTGTTTCGTTCGATGTTCGCGGTAGGGCCCCTGCTCTATTGTCTCTATGAGTTTTAAGCATGTTTAAAAACGAAATTTAGAAATGTCAACCGCTTATATTAATTTAAAGTTCAGCTTTATTTTATTAATTTAGTTGCTTTTATTACATATAAAAGAGTTGTTTTTGGTAACAGACAAAGCAAACAATGTTATAAAATTATTCATATTTTTATTTTTTACCAACTCCAACAACAAAAAAAAAGTTGCAGGTACTTGTTCACATAAACGACCGCCTACTCTCGACAGTCTGCAGGCAGCAAGGCAGGCATTACAAAAAGTTTAATGTTCTATACATTGTAGCTAGTACAAGTAGAATGCCCTATTCGTGTAATTACATGCATTTGTATGTGTGTAGTTTACTTTGTTGTGTGTCTCCTTTTTCTTGTCAATGTGTGGGGTATCTTAATACATTGTATCGTTACATTACGTACCGTTTTTTTTAATAATGTGTTACGAAATGAGAAACATGATGTTTTACTTCTATTGTAATTTAATTTGTACTTAAAAATGTATCTACCGACATAACATAACGTACCTAACTAGGTAATATTTAAACATCATTTTAGTAAGTTTTCGCTGCCTGGAATTTCCGGCAGGTAGATAGAAATGTTGTAAGAATGCACAAAGTGCATTATCACTTAGCGCCTTTAAAATTCTCCTCCCCCACATCTACAAACACCAAGGCAAATAGCTATGTATAGGTATTTGTAATATAAATAATTTAATATTCATGCAACCGCTCATGCGCCCTTCTCTTTCGACTCGAGAGATATAAATAATATATGTAATATAACTCCAGACCGACTACATACTTATACATTTTATATTGTAATAAAACATTGCTCATTCGAATGGATCTATATTATAAACGAATGGATGGAATCTAATAAAAAGAAGAATAACAATCCGCCTATTCTCAGGTCTTTGTATGTGTGCGTGCTGTGAAAAGAGATTGAAGTACTTTTTTTACACACATACTTCCCGCTAACGATGTAATTTAAGGAAGGGGCCCAAGTTGGGTTGAAAAGTACACAAACGAGTAAAAATAGTAAAATCTTATCCATTCCCTTTCCATTATAAAAATAATATTCAGATATAAATAAACAAAATGTTTGTGTGCATTTGGTGCATTATTGCACTGCTATTATTGGTCAAGTCAATGCAACGTGTTTTTTTTTGTTAAACTTTTTTCGTAACATTACTTTTGATGCGCGCTTACGTCCAGAATCTAGATTTTATTACAAGAACAAAGTATGTATAATATTCCGTCTTAGAATGTGTGCGTGTAGTCTACAAAATTAAAGTTGTGTATATTAATTACGGTATAATAAAGCATGCGGGGGGCGAGGGGGCGCGCCGCGCTCTCATATTCCGTATATTGATTGTGTGCGAGGGGGCCGGGGCAAGGAGGGGGCCACGGCGTGCCCCACTCTGTTATTTTACGACACGGCTTTCTGTGTAACATAATTTTATTTAATTTTGTGAAATGTGTCGGTGTTATTTGTGAAAAATCGGAAAGTCGGAAGTGTGAATTCGAGGTAAGACACCGGTAACGTGTTGATTTGTGTCAAAAATTCCGTACATATTGAATAAAATATAAAAGATATTTTATATAGCTATAAATTCTCTCGGCGGCGCGTACCTACAGTATATTACACTGTCATACCGCGTACGTATAGTGTTTTTTACGGGCATCGTTCTAAAAATAAGTTGTAATAATTATAATTTTATGTAGCGGTCGCAGCACAGTCGGTTTACTGTCGATTATTCATCATTCGCTGGTGGGAATAAATCGTGCTGTGGTGATTTGTCGGTGTCGTGATTGGAGTGCTTGTGGTGTCCAGATGCAGGGGCTGGTCAGCGACAAGACGTTCCACCTCAAGTGGAACAACCACCTGCAGAACCTGAGCCAGCTCTTCACGACCATCTACTCGTCGTCGGCGCTCGCCGACGTGACTCTGTCCTGCCGGGATGGCACGCTCAAAGCTCATAAGCTCGTACTTTCCGCGTGCAGCCCATATTTTGAACAAATCTTCAGGTAACCACACTTTTCATATTCCATATTCAACATTTACGAGCGAAAAATGCCGTGTTCGTTTCAGTATTTAATCTCTTCCATTTGCTTACAATGACATCATTATTTTTCCAGACAGTAGCTCTGTTTTGCCACTAGCATGCCAATTAAATATAATTTTGTGAACTCATTCTAATCTTTCAAGATGTTTTAGTCACTTATTTTTACATCATATTTATTTTTAGAAATATGTGTGGAAGATTTTAGTTACATAAATGTTTGACTAAATAATAATATCTGTATGAACTATGAATGTAAATGTGACTTATCTGATGATAAGCAATAAATAAATTATTTTGTCCAAGTAATTTTGTGATAAATTTGGAGATAATATTTAATTTGGATAGGCATTCAAGAAAAACAAGTTCATATTAATGATTAATTTTATCATTTCTATATTTATAATTAGAGTTTGACAATGTAAGAAAACATTACACTTACTATGAAGGAGTAACATTAAATTTGTCTGTAGGGACAATCCATGCCAGCATCCGATTGTTATCCTCAAAGGAATCCCGTTCTCGGAGATCAACCTGTTGGTGGAGTTCATGTATAAAGGATCGGTGGACGTCCAAGAATTGGATCTACAGTCCCTCATGCACACTGCCTCCGAGTTGGAGATCCGAGGGCTGGCATATGAGGCTCGGGACAATGCTGCACAGCTGTTGAACGTGAACCTAGAGTACCCTACATACTCACAGACCCAAGTGACTCAGCCACAGCCGCAGGCGTTCACGCAGGCCCGCACTGATGTTGAACGGCTGAAGCAGGTAAGATCTTTTTATATTGCCACTTTAAGTTACCTTCAGGAGGCTAAAAGTTAATTTATTGCTTCCTATTATTATAATTAAATATTAATTATAATGAAAGTAGGGTAGTTTCTTTTTTTAATTTAAAAGAATCTGACATACCACAGCCTGGGAACTATATAAACGTAATGAGGAGTATGTGATGAATATTGAGATTTAACAAAATATATGCCCTACTTATATTATCAGGTGGGAAGGTGCAATATGTATTTTTAACAACAATTTTTTTAGCCTAATTAAGAATAACATTTTGTTATTATAATTTGCACTAGCTATTGATCTAGTGAACATTATAGCTTGATTTAAAATAAAATCTAGTCTCAAAATGTCAGAACTGTATTTTTCCCGGCTTTGGCCTTAATAATCTTTGCAATATTTTTTATGTAGGTAGGTATTAATTAAACCAGACTTCACAATCAATACAATCTTAAAACAGTATGAGGACTTGAAGGTCAAATTTAATTGATACTTATAATAATACCAGCTTGATCTATTTCTTTAATGAACATTTAAAATAAATATTGACTTGAATCTTTGGCCATGCCAATGGATCCTTACTTTTTATGCTATGTGATACATTGGACAGTAGTTTGTTCCTATATTAAGGTGCGTTTAAACCAAAAGAGCATTTGCTGTTCTAGTGCCCGTTCTACGAAATCAACCAATCACGTTTTGTGTACCGATCGAATTTCATAGAGTGGGAGGTTAGAACAGCGAATGCTCTTTTAGTTTGAAGGCACCTTTATACAATACAGGTTTCTTATATTTATTTGTTAATGTTGTTGATTCTATGTCAACTAAATAAATTAAATATAAATTTTAATGCATCTACTTCTATGCATTATAGTTTATTATTATTACAAAATAAAAACCAGATGAAATTACCTGTTACCAATTTTACAATTATTATTTCTGACGTATATTAGTACGAGTAGTATTCAATAAATAGGTATTATAAATTCATAAATTAGGTAATGGGACATAGGTACATTTTGACAACATTGTAGAACATTGTAGAAAATATTATCCCAAATAATGTTTTATGTTAAAATATAATTACTTTCTACCCTAATATTAACATAAATAATACTAGCAATTAAATTAAATGATGATAATTAAAATTTGCATTTAATTGTTGTAATACACTCAAGTAAAATTTACAATTTTATTAGGGCATGATGAGCTTATGTTTAGTTTCAATAAGAAATGTTATCTTGCGGTTTAGCACAAAAAATACTGGTTATGTAGGTACGTGTCGGACCAAGCGTTGGGTAGGGTTCCGTTGCTGTATCGGTAAATGGGGTACTTACCTTACAAGGAATAGATAAAGGAACAGGATGAGAAATGGAAATCGATAATTTTCGAGCCAATGATTTTTAGGGAATGTTGTAACTCTTACTACAAAACTGCATAGTGGCACTCTTAAGACACCAGTCGATCATTTTTTAGGCAATATTTTTCACGAATTATTTTTCTTTACTACAAAACTGCGTAGCGGCACTCAAAACACTTGTTATAAAGTTATAATTCATCATTCGCTTGATTGCATTTTAAGGCACAATTGCAACTGCTACAAGTACTCCGTTTTAGCTATTTCGTTTATGGAACCCTAAAAAATTAAGTTGTGTAAAGTACATTATCTAGAAATATATGTGTAATAGAAAAGCCGCAAATTGCTTATAAAAAAATATAAATGTTACAGTAATACTTTGTAAGCCTTTATGGGTAATCATCATAATTATTACCTGTCGGCGAACCTTCTGGAATGTTGAAAAAAAGTGAATTGCCGTCGCAGAAAAAAAACAACCCAGTCAAGTAGGAAATTACCATTACTGGGCACGTTTCAATGCGTTATTTTTTATATAGTTTATAATTTTATTATATACTACTTCAGACTTATCGGACCCGTTAAAATCTTCATACGTAGTTAAGGGCGCCACCAATTCCGATACAATACAATTTTGCGAACGGTTTAAGGCTGATAGTGGCCTATCCCACTAACCTTTACAAGCGTACAATTCTACAAAATTGTATAAATTCCATACAAAAATTGGCAATTTTGTAGAATTGTACGCTTGTAAAGTTTTGTGGTTTAGGCAACAAGCCTACTACCGCAAAAATCGAAATTAGTAAATTTCGAGGATTTTTCTCTGTCACTCAAACGAAGGCGTCATTAGAGTAAGAGAGACAAATCCTCGAAATTTAGGAATTTCGTTTTTCGCGGTAGGGCCGCAGACTTTCGTTAACTCATCCTAAAAAATAATAAAATGTAAAGGCTACGAAAGATTATTTATTGAAGTAACAAATCTACTTCCGTTTCTAACGTTACAATACTACCATGAGAAGACATTTATAATTCATTGGTTTTTATTCAAACGATACATCTTATAACTAACACGCTTATAAAATTCGAGGTAAAGCAAGATGATAAATAAATAAATATCTTGGGACATCTTACACAAATCAACCTAGTCCCACGGTAAGTTCAATTAAGGCTTGTGATGTGGGTACTAGACGACGATATATATAATAGATAGATACATATAGATACTTAAATACATAGGACAGCCATGACCAAGGAACTGGATTCATAAGAATAACAATAAAATCAATGAGAAAACCCTTTACGTTTAGATATTAAATAGCGAAACGATCTATCTGACGCGCTCACTGTCAGAAGATATAGTGCTAAATAAATATATACACAACCCTATAGCTGTTAGGCCGGGTAGACATACTTGTTGTACTTAACATATATCATATAGCTTTCACCTCGACTGTACTTGTTCAATGAGAATAAAATTTTCCATCTAATACTATTCCCAAATGGGAGGGGATTATGAATGCAAAAGGAAAGGGTTTACAGGCCTATTTTATAATTTCATCTACTTATCTCATTTTATTCCTGGAGCCCATTTCTCGAAAGCTTGTAACTTGTAACACAAGTGGAAGTCCTTATCTAATTAATAGTGTCAAAAAGAGACTTCCAATTGTATTACAAGTTCCAAGCTTTTGAGAAATGGGCCTCTGTAATAATTATAGATCTAAATATCTAGGATACATAATTATATGGTAAAAGCCACTTACGAGTGTCTCCAACTATAGAGTAGAGGTTTGAGTTTGACCCTTATCCCCGGCTGGTACAAGTTAATGAGGGAAACCCGGTCACCTAGGTAGGTATTTACTAATATTTGCTGATAGAAATATTAGTCACAACTGGATTACCTGTGTTCTGTGAAGTTATGTGTTTACATAAATTATTCTCATGCCATGAATCATTAAATTTGATGAAGCATGCGTTGAGTTGAAGTAAAAAAAAATCTTAGAAAAAGATCGGATCAAAACTAAGATTTTTCAAAAAGTAACTCCCAAAATTTTATCACAACATGTTGGAATACTTGAAATCCTAGCCATTTAGATGTGCGGGCTCCAGTTTCGTGAACAGGTAGAAAGTAAATAAATAATATCAAAAAAAGGTACGCGGCCGGTGTCTGTCGATACGGTCGAGTGTCGACATTGTTCGTTTGGTCTTTACCATTATTCACTTGACTCATTTCTTAAGGGACACCCCCTCGTTGGCTCATATTATAAAACGGTTTTATTGCGTAAATATTTTTACGTCACCCTTGGCCGTAAATCTCATTTCCTGCCCAAGGCAACATTTTGACAACACACGGGCGGTAGGGTACTAATATAACAACTCAAATTAATTTACACACACAATTATTGTGTGTGACACACAATAATTATTGTGTGTGTTAATTTGAGTTGTTTCATCATAATCATCATGTATTATGCTATATTTAAGATAAATAAGAATATACCGTATACGACGATAGTTTTGAGTCGCTGTTTTGATTGGGTCAAAATTCTTTTCGTTGTCTTAATTTGTGTCTCTAAAAAACGTGACCCAGTGGTGATTTTTGTTTAGATGATGTTTTGTTTTCAATTTCTGATGTATGGATTAAAACCTAGCGTGAAAAAGAAATACAAGGACACCGGATTTTTTAAAAATACTGAGTCGAGATAGCAACTAAAAGCGTGACAAAGTGGTATGAAACAAGACAACGAAAAGAATTTTGACCCATTTATCTAATAAATAATTACGATGAATTTTCATTTAAATATTTTAAGCTTGTAGTTATTAAAAAAAGACAACCCTTTGAACTATAAAATGACGTAAATATTAAAAACAAAGCACGATTTCATCTATGGCAATATTAAAATGAGAAATAATCGCGACAGTTTAACGATTTTTTTATATTATTATAACTGCAAAACTCGCGCAGTTAATAGCGATATTTTTAACGATGTTAATAAATTATATAAATATGCGATTACGACGTTTATTTAAAATGATGCTGGAGATGTTCGTAAAATGGGCTTGGGGTTTATGTTAGTACGAACACGCCCCGTGCTTCGTTTAAAAATAGACGCCTGCTGTTGAATTAAGCTGTTTTACACTAAAATGGAAACAATATATTCCACAGTTGGGTAAATCCACAAGACTGTAATATAAGTTACCAATTATTGTTTATGGTGTTACGAGTATATTAATGCAATATTTTTTATTTATTTATAAATTTGACATATGAAGGGTAGGGTCCACGAAAAAAACATGTCCAGTGCTTAAACAAATCAGGGCAAATTATAAGTAAGGTGGTTTTTCCTTCTGTAATTTGAATTGACTAGACATGTTCTTTCCGTGGACCTTTCAGCGGATATCAATAAAATGATTCTACTCTGTAGGTAAACAAAGCAAAAACCCTATGTAACACTAAATTAAAACTATGATATATTCAAGTCGATTCAAGTATTTTCTTAGAGATATACAAACTATTTTTTTTTTCAATGTGTTTTTGGGTTCGTCGCAGAATAAATTAGAGTAAATAGAAGTGTCACTTTAGACTAAAGCCATTCTTGCGTGTCGTACAACACTCCGGGCCAATCATGTTAATTCGCACCTATTAGGTACGATAATAGTGATAGGTAATAGGAATTCAAATAAAATGTAATTTATTCATTATGTACGTATAATTTATTAATGTTTGTAACACCAACAAAAGCACGCGTTAGTATACGCAAGGAAAACTAGTACATGTGGTATAATATTTAGGAACACTAATATGATCCCTTGAAGTTAGTATTAATTATTTAGTAAATATAGTTTTTTTTCAATACTCAATTTGTATTGTACTTTTTAATGTGGTTTACAAGGTGTTACAGAGACATTATAACCCAGTTGAGCACAGCAATTTTTTTATGGAGAGAGGGAGACGTATAATTAAACGATAAACATTGTACCAAAAAAACGTTTACGACTTACGACAAATAAAATGCTACTTAAATATGATAGGTTAACTATGTCCACTTAGCTACTTAGCAGTTTCATTTTTAAATTGCAACGCACGTCTTGCTGTTTTTCCTAGAAAATATTCTAGTACCTACAATGACATATTCCGTTGTAGATATGTATAATAAGCCATTTCCGTACCTACGTATAATAGTCATACATAAATGCAGACGGTTAGATTACAATCAATATAATGTAGTGGTATGATACGCAGAAAACTAGGTTTCCAAAATGGTCTTTAACATAAATTAAAACACTATAACCATTTTTTGAAAGCTTTATTCAACCCGATTAGGACAGTTAGGGTGAAGACACATTTATCAGCATGCGTACGCATTTTGTCTTATAAAATTGGCCTAAGATGTCCCAAGATATTTATTTATATTTATTTTATATGTAAAATTTCCTGGATTCGGATTGGTTTCAGAGATAATCAACCTTTTTTCGAAATAAGTTTTTCGACGTAACTCTTCATAAAACTTATTTTTGATTACAATGCTACCACAATGTGTTTTAATATTACCACACCTTTTGCCTGGCAATCAAAAAATAAGAATCGACTTGACGAAATAACCTGTCCCTAAAAAAATAAGTAAAATAAATAATTTTAATGAATTGTTGTTATGATAAAAAGTACTGGAAATGTTAAAAATTATTCAAAAATTAAAAAAAAAACCGGCCAAGTGCGAGTTGGACTCGCGCGCGAAGGGTTCCGTACCATTATCAATTTATTATTAAAAAAATACAGTTAAATCAGCCTACCTCAAAAACTATAGGAGATAATTTAATCAAACCAAAAATCGTTGATAGAGTTTATTAATGTGCATAACATATATTTTTTTTAGAATTTTATATCGCGTAGTTCAAAAAATAGAGGGGGGGGGGGACACATTTTTCAGACTTTGAGAGCTGATATCTCGAAAACGATTTGCTTAAATAAAAATGAGATTTATAAACCTTCATATCATTTTCAAAGACCTTTCGATTGATACCCCACACGCTTATATACAACTAAAAAAAAAATTCTAACCTTCAGTTATATGTATGGAGGGCCCCCACCCCAATGGTTTTTTTAAGATTTAGTATCATAATCCTGTAGCGGTTCATACAACACATATCCTTACCAAATTTCGTTACTGTAGCATTTATAGTTTACGAGAAAATCGGCTGTGACAGACGGACAGACGGACATGACGAATCTATAAGGGTTCCGTTTTTGCCATTTTGGATACGGAACCCTAAAAAAAGAGAATTTTTTTTTTTATGGTAGTTCTCATTATATTTTTTGTTTGTTTGATGTCTACAATGCATAGTTAAAATCTTTTGGAATGCTCGCGAGCACCCTGTGTAACGCGACGCCATGACAATAGAGATCAGGGTGCTTAGACAAGTTGCCAGTCGCTAACGCTTAAAAAGGTCTCTGCCCACTAGACCGTAGCATACCATGACCGTAGCATGAACGTATCAGACAAAAAAATATTCTTTGTATGGAAAAGTATGAGACTATGCCCACTAGGACGTTCCGTCGCCGGCCAACACCGTCGCGTGCCATGCACGGACCGGCAAGAATTGTCGGCGAGAATATTTTGTCGGTCCTGACACGCTACGTGCATGGCACGCAACGTTGCCGGTACGGTGTGCGCAGGCGGCAAAACGGTGAGCATACGGGTTCTATTTACATTTTTGTATTGTATTTACAATTTTTATCCAAAACTCTCCAAATTTTTCACTTTTGATAGTAAGTAATAATTTTCTTATGGCAAGACAACGGAAACAATATAATCAGCATCGCTATTTTCTGAAAAAAAAAACTTACTTAATTGATTGTAAACCCGCAAACCGAAGATTTTCATCGAGATTGAAAAATATTACTTCGTTTCTTACAAACAAAATAATTAAAAGAAATATCAATTTTGAAACAGTCATATAACTTAACGAATTTATCCAGATAGATTGCACAATTTGTTTCTTTTTTTACATGATAAGAACCATGCTTTTGATGTGGCTTTCTAAAATAAATTTTATTGGTTTTAGATTTTTATTACAATATGTACACAAAATCGATATCTTTTTTTTGCGAAAAACCTATGCTCTTTGCAGCTGCTTCATTGTTATTTAAAATTAATTATTGTTCCAAAACTATTAGAAGATGTAAAAATAATCAAACAAAACCAGTACTTGACGGAGACACATTGACAATCATGACAAGAACATAATATATGTACTCTCATAATATAGACAATATATTTACCAATTCCAAGGAGTTTTAGTTTAATAGATTACACTTATGAGTGATAAGTGTGATTTAATACTATAATAATATTAATAAACACATTCCGCCATATAAATGTATAAGTGGCATAACTGACGATTCGAAATTGCTTGTTGCTAAGCCTACTCAATAAATAATTTTTGACTTTGACTTGACTCAGTAACAACTCTAGTAGGTACTTCAATGGATTCCGATCGCAGATTACGATGTCTGCTCAGAAAAATAGGTGTAGAAATAAACTCCTAGGAAAATACTAGCACAGCGATAGTAGTCTAAAGGGCGCGAAAACAATTTGCAACTGATAAAACTGTGACAATGGAACGATAACGACGGATATGAATCGCTCATACTACGGGGATGATACGTAATTGCGACGCGGATGATACGTGGTTGCGACGCGGATGCAACGGTCACTAAACGGGCTTAGCACGGACATGAAACGATGTACACACGTTATAGTGGGCATAGTAGTCCGTGTCGTCTCACATTCCGTGTCTGACACGTTCATGCTACGGTCATGGTATGCTACGGTCTAGTGGGCAGAGACCTTTATCGTCAATCGTAAACGAAAGGCAACTAACTGTCTTTGTCGCACTAATATGAAAGAGTGACAGAGAGGGAAAACTACGATACGCTACTAAGCGTTAGCGATTGGCAACTTGGCTAAGCATCCAGATGTTTCTGTGCACCTTGGCCGCTCAGACATTTCTGATGGAACCTGCCGCGTGTAAGGCGGTATTCCAAGGTAATCTATACCTCGAAATTACTTGAAAACCTTTCAGTCTTATGGACAAATAAGATCGAAAGGGACAAACAATACTTAGCGGCTCGCTAAGTTAAGAGATGTTTAAA
>JALPQI010008402.1:0-34230 GCA_025490895.1 Thaumatotibia leucotreta | reverse complement strand
TGTCGAAAAAACAAATGTTAGCATTTTTCTTGCCTCTAATTTTATCTTCTGTAGGAAAACTTTTTAAATAAAAATCCTTTGCTCATTATATTTCATATTCTTGTTAATTGGTCTATTGATACTAACTTATTATGCTAAAAATATTTAATTGAAATTAGCTATAAGTCGTACACCGTGACATCCGTTACTGAAAAAGCAGTGTTTTTTACACTTTTTGATCAAATGGCGAAGTCATATTTTCAAAGTTGTTTATTTTTATTTTTCGTGTTGATAGGCTTGCTCTTTGTTTATGTTTCGTAATGCCCATGGTTTGAGGATGTTTTTCATCAATTTTGTTGTCATATTTAGAAGTATTTCTGAGCTCCCTGTTCGATTTTGTGATTCGGGTTAACGTAATTTCCTTTATTCGAGCTCTTTCTGAAAAGTGGCTGTAGCCAAATTGTTACATTACACTAGGGTTTCTAATATCATTTATTGGAAACGAAAAGAATGCGAGATTTTTATAAAACAGTGTTTCAAATCTTGCCTTCTTCTAAAAAATCAGAATCATCGTCGATTTTGGCCTTAGCAAATGTGTCTTGTGGAAAATACATGCAGTTGTGCGACATTGTTCTACTCAATTGGCCATAATTTCTAAAGAAAGATGCCAAACCCGACAAAACTTTAGCAATACAAATTAATTTAGCATCGAGACACAAGTTAAATTTAATTTTTTTATTTTGTTTTTACTTGTTCAAAATTTGTGCAAATTTCACTCCGCATACGTTAACTAAAATAGTATCTTATTTTTGCAAACAGGAAATAAGATGTCGGTATTATTTGACTTAGGTTTGACTTACTCGTATTGTCAGTATTAAAAAAACTATGCTTAAAGTAAATGTTTAAAAAATACTTAAGCAAATAAGCTAGCTAGCCTAAGCTGTCATTGTCGTCGTTGATAAAAATCACTTCGTTAATCTTTATTGCTCAAACAGAAATGAATTAATATAATGAAATCTGGAATCAAAGCTCACTTCCTAGCATTGCAACTGTTTATCTTTTAGACCATTCGATATCCGAAAATGAAAGTCCGTCCTGTATCGGGGACCATGTCTGACTCCTTTCTGTGGTTGGACTGTTTTTTTTCTTCCGTAATAATAATTGAGTACCTAAATTAATGTACTAACTCGCACGCATTTTGCGGTCTGCACTGTCAGTGTGCAAAAACAACCAGATTGAGGATCCAAATCAACTTTACATGTGTAGTTAAGTTAAATATCAGGTCGGAGACTGTAAATACGTAATCTTTGTATAAACTAAAGTAATTTTACTTTAAATATTTTAAGCGGCTACCTAGATAAATATAGTTTTTGTAATATCTTAGAACGCATGCACGCGCATGAAATATCTGTAACATTAACCACAAGCGACAATAAGGCCTCCTCCTCTATTAGTATTTTTTGTAATCCTATTAGGTAATTATAAATTACAAATTGTAATTACTTAGCTAAGGCTTGAGATTTTAAACCACACAAATAAACCTTTCCGTTACTTAAAGTGATCACCATCCTTTTCTAGAATCATCAGTCAAAAAAAGACAAAGCTAAAATCAGTCCTAAGTCAAAAGCGTTTATAAAACACCGATTTTTCTTACCTCTCATTAGGATGACACGGCGACCCTCAGGAGTGAGTCCAGGTAGTGGCGGCATTTGCCTAAACAAATTCATCGTTAGTGGGCTATTTTATTCAAATAACTTTAATGTCCAATGCGTGAGGTCTATCGGTTAGCGTAAATTTTAACCCTTAAACAGGCCTGGCGATTTTTTCACTTTCGTATCCTGATTTCGGTAGATAATAGCGTCAATAAAAAACTAATTTCTTGTTTTTTTTTTAGAAACATTATTTCCAAAAAAAAACCCGGTGGTCAATATACGCCCTGTGCTCGTCACCAGGAGGCCTACGTGTTCCGTATGTGACCACTGCCCTGCTAGCGATACATTGAAGTTTTAAGGGGTAGTTGTTATGTTTACATGTAATTATGAACACAATAATACCACAATAAAAGTAAGAAAAAACGAAATTTATTTTTATATTCAAACACCATTTAGCAAAATCCGCTTCAAAACTAACTTATAATTATATACTTACAGTAAGTCTTGAGATGTTTAGTGGGTGGACCTACATAGTGTACAGTATTGAACTTACCCTTAAATTTCACATAAATGCCCAGCCGGGCAGTGGTCACATACAAACCACTTGTACCAAACCGAAACGGGCAGAGGTCATATAGGGCCCACAAACTTTAAGAGCAAAAATTTAAAGTAAAAAACTATTACTGTGACCATTTATGACATACTACACTTACATTATCTTATATAGGTACTACCAAAATAAATCAACACATAGCACTTATCGTAATTTTTTTCGACACAATAATAGTATTTATCTGGAGCAACACACAAAATCGGCCACTTTTTCGGTTTTTGAATTTGACAACTAAAACTTCAAAGAAATTTGTTCTGACACATCGATTTTGGGTGCGTTCAGAAATCTGTCAGTTTATAGACTATACGTCAATGACATTTACTGACCGCTACAAGCGTTTTGCTCGTAAGAAAAAAATCTTTTGCTAAGTGGTCGCTATGAGATCACAACCTGGTTAAGGGTTAAATAAATTAAAATAAAAATTAAAGTTATCCTCAGGGTTTTTTTTTTAATTTGGACATTTTTGAAGAAAAAAGGAGTGCCATGTTTTATTTTCTATAAGTTATTATGTTATCATACATTTTGTATGTCGGTAACGGAATGGAAGGATCGAAAAATGCTTGGGGAATTTTAAACATATTTTTTTTTCTTGTATAAGTTAAGGTCGAAAGAGTACGTGCTTTTGAGTTGAATTAAAATGGAATATACCTTTTCTCAAACATACAATAAAATGTTGTAGTTACGTGCCTAAAAAGCGGCCGTAAAGTACCTCGTTGCCGGCCTAGGCCCGCAAGTGCCTCTTTTTAAATTTTCATTTGATATAGGGTTGTGACCTGGCATCTTGGCTTTTAGCCAATAATTATCTGTAAGTAATATCAGCATAAAACATTGATTGGCTAATTTTTGCAGCTATAATTAGGTATTTAAATTATATACCTATAATTTAAAATATAAATAATAACTACTCAAAATAATATTTAAAAAGCAGTATTATACGGTGCGATCCGTTGGCCCCGATCACCGCATGCGATTGATTGAATCCAACAGACCGCGTAGTCTCATACCGCTTTTTAAAAGTAAAAATTTGCACCTTTCAAACCGGTCAAACTGAAAAAAGTCTACATATATTCGGCCGGCAACCAGTCACAGGTTGAAGTGGCAGTGGGCTGGCCATATTGCCCGGAGGACCGATGACCGGTGGGGTCGGCGTGTTCTCGAGTGGCGACCACGCACTGGACGGCGCAGCGTGGGAAGGCCCCCCACAAGATGGAGCGACGACCTTGTAAAGGTTGCGGGTGTCCAATGGATGCGGACAGCTCACGACCGATCTTTGTGAAACTCTCTGGGGGAGGCCTATGTCCAGCAGTGGACGTCAATTGGCTGATGATGATGATGATGATGATGAACCAGTCACTTCCCGGCCTCGGTAGTAATGTACTATTGTTGAAAGAAGTAGGGGAAATTTAAATAAATTGGTCCGAGTATGGTAGGCGACCCATATTAAAGGCCCACCTATAGTACGGTCAAATCGTATATTAAACTCGCAAAACATGTAGTAAAGCTGCATTTTTGGTATGTTGTTTAGACACCATAAGGCACTATAAAACCACATTTTGCAAGCAAAAAAAAGTTGTGCTAGTTACGTAGTACGTGAAAAACTGCGAAATTTACGGTCATTTTTTCAGTTTCTGATTTTTATTAAAAAAACCTTACGTTTTTTGACATTATATGTTAGGAAGCGTTTAAAGATTAATAAATTTCCAACAAGTTGAGCTAACATGTATTACCGTAGGTCTTATAGTTTTAGAGATTTGCGACTTCTTAAAAGTACTCTTTTTTGTAAACTAACGCTATTTTGAGTTTTCCTAACGATTTCGGCTTAATATCGCCTCACCTAATTATGCTACGAAAAACATGAAATAATGACCTTATAGCGCACTTAATATTCTTTCGTTAAAGGGTAAAATCATGTCAACAAACTTTGTAATTGAAAATAAAAACGCATAGGTAATTCAAAAGGCAGTAGGCCCGCTATATAAGTTTTTCATACAAATCGCAAGTCGTGTTGCAAAGCTGCAATTTTAGTATATTATATAGGCCCTATAAGGACGTACAAAAATGTATATTACAAGAAATACAAAAAAACAATTTCGGCATAAGACGAAAAAAACTGAAAAAATATTGGACTTGTTTTACTTTTTGACGTTTAATTAAGAAACTATTATCTTTTTGATACTAATTGCTACAAAACTTAAAAAGAATATTAAATTTGAAAGGATTTGAGCTACCTTGCATTACCCTAAATTATATAGATTTAGAGATACGACATTTCAAAATGTGCCCTTCATTAAGTTAAGAAAATAAATGCACGTTTTGAAGCCTCGTATACCCCCAACTATAAGACTTACAGTAATTGTTATCGGCTCAATTTGTTCCAAATTTAATGTAGTTGTTATCTACAATTATTTTTTTTTTCTTAGCGCGACCATTTTGCCAATATTTAGTGAATAGCTTTAACGTAACCTAAAATTTGTTTAATTTTTGATAAAAGGGCACTTTATGAAATGTCGTATCTCAAAATATATATAGCTTACGGTGATGCAACGTAGCTCAAATCCTTTCAAATTTAATGTTCTTTCTTAGTTTTATAGCAATTAGTATCAAAAAGATAATAGATTTTTAGTTAAACGTCAAAAACTAAAAAAAGTCCGATTTTTTTTCCGTTTTTTACGTCCTATGCCCAAACTATTATTTTGTTTTTCTTTTAATATGCATTTTCGTATATATCTATAAGGCCTTTATAATATAACAAAATTGCAGCTTTGCAACTCGACTTGCGAATTGTATGAAAAACTTAGATAGCGGGCCTCCTGCCTTATGAATTTCGCGTTTATACTTTCAACTGCAAAGTTCACTGACCTAATTTTACCCTTAAATTAAAGAATATTAAGTGCGCTATTAGGTCATTATGGCATGTTTTTCGTAGCATAATTAGGTGAGGCGATATTAAGCCGAAAATGTTAGCCAAACACAAAATTTTATCTAGTTTACAAAAAGGAGTACTTTTTAAAGTCTCGAATCTCTGAAACTATAAGACCTACGGTAATGCATGTTAGTTCAACTTGTTGGAAATGTATTAGTCTTTAAACGTTTAATAACATATGACATCAAAAAACGTAAGGTTTTTTAAATAAAAATCAGAAACTAAAAAATGGCCATAAATTTCGCAGTTTTTCACGTACTACCCAGCTAGCACAACTTTTTTTTGCTTGCAAAATGTGGTTTTATACTGCTCTGTGGTGTCTAAATAACATACCAAAAATGCAGCGATACTACTTGATTTGCGAGTTTAGGGTAAAATTATGTACGATTTGACCGTACTACTAATCAAACCTCGGGTAATAAAGCTTACTGCATAAATACTTAATTGTAATCATTGTTCCAACTTAATATTTTATCTTTGAATATTCATCTCATAATAACGACAATTATGGGGACGTAATCATAGTAACTACTAGTGTTACAATGTTTATGCCATATTATTGTTATGACTTGACAATTATGGTTTGGTCTCATCTAACTTATTTAACAATATCTCATAGATTGTATTCTTGTGAATGCTCACAAATGCTGCAAAAACTATCTACGCCTAACTGGTTGACTGTTTAGATTTGGATATATCGCAAAATAACTGGGCACGCTACCGATCGACAGTCGACAGTGATCTGGGGCAAATTTTTTATTTATAATTTAGTTGTATTTTCGTAAGTTTATTTTAAGATTTAGTTTATTGTTTCTGTATAAGTAATATTGTTTATAGTTTTCAAAATAAAGTAATGAAGGTCTACTGTTGTTTTTAAATAAATATCGATATCGCAGATAGTCCCCACTTCATGATTATCTTTTCGATACGGAAATTGATAGTCTAAAGGTTTTTTGCTTTCTATGCCTTCAGTATGGAACAGAAATATTTCACTAGGTACTTACATACCTGTAATCTCTTTGAGATAGGTACACCTTGATCACGTTTTATATTATACAATGGGTAGGTAGTATTCTTTATAATATCCATAGGAAATCCCATAAAGTGCTACGCTTAAGTTTAATTAGTTTTCTTAAACACCATGATTCTTAGTTCTTGCATTTGTTACGTACTTACAGAACATGTGATGATCTTTTTACATTGTAAGAGTAATTTCATTCTTGGAAAATTTTCATAGCAAGACAGGCCAAGATTCGATCCAAAGATTCGTCTCTCTTTTATTACTCGTAATGTAGTCAGTATAAGATGGGAAGTCTATCTCGCATCGACATACCGTCGCAACAATCATGTGCTAAACCTACTAGAGGAAACCAGATGCTCGAAATGTATGTTTTTTAGTGATCTCGGTGGAATTTCTGCTATCCTCAAAGCAGTAGGGAAAAATTAACTCACACAATGTTGAGGATTTCCTGAAGCTCAGGACGGGTGACGTCACGGTCGGTGAAAAACTCGGGAACGGCCGCGCGCATGGTGAAGTACATGTCCAGCTTACGCTTGGTCTTTTCTAGCGAGAACTTGCAACCACGGAGGAAGGTCATGATACGCTGGTCATCTGGAAACAGATAGATAGGTCAATAAAATAATAGCCCGATTGATAAACACTTAATTTGATAGCCTACGGATTCTAAAACAGTTATAAAATTTAAACTGAGGTACCCATGGATATCTAGGAGCGTTTTGGTTTTGAACATGAACACTAAGCCAACCATAAACTGAGGTTATGAATGAAGAAATGGCAAACTCAATTAAGTGATGCAAATCTAAAACTAAGAATATAATAAGAATAAGAATCTAAGAATAGAAGTTATAAAAAATGATTAATAAAATAATAAAAACCTGCGCGGGGTGTAAAACCTAGATGAGAAACGTGTATAATGCAAATTTGGTAAAACGGTGACTGAACTTACAGCAGTTTGCGCTTTTTATATTTTTGTAAGCTGATTTCGTATCTGATATTTAAAAATGGTAAAATGTTGGTACTTTATTAACCACAATTCACAACTAATTATATACGTGTTGTATTCAAAGGATTGATTACCACCACCAACATCAGTGAGATCAAACGCTTTTCTTTTTCAAGATATTATTTGTTGGTGATGTTAACAGCAACTCAGTGTTGTTTTGAGCATCTTGGGTGGGAGCTATAAATTTGTATAAGACCACTGGGACCGATAGTATACATTTTAGCATGGGAGCAATACTGCGGAAGATGTGGTATGGTAGAATTGCAGTGGTGCCGGCAGTAAGAATACAGTTTTATCATCACCCCAAATCCTTCCGTAGATAGCGTAAGAGTGGATTAATAGATTGAAGTGTTAATAACATTAATTTATTGAACATTGATAACGAGCAGCAGCATCATACTAGTGGACACACTTCTGCGATCGCAACCCATTTGCTCAGCGTGGCGATGATGGGTATTCAGCTCCTAATGCTTCCATACGCATAGCTAACCTATGAGTATTGCCTTCGTTCAGCTGTTGAGTGATGAAAATAAGTGAAGCACTTGCAACTGGAAATATGCAACATACCGAACTCATCAGGAAGATGAGGTTCCTTCTTAAGCCACTCCTTGATGTGTGCCAGGTCAGCATCTTTGGTGTCCGCTTTCTCATTCAGCTCCTCGCGGATCTTCTGCCACATCTCACCAGCCGGCTGTTCCAGAGTCATCTTGGCTTTTGGACCTGAAATTGAGATAGTAATTTGATAGAGATTGGATGAGTCAAATTATAAGTAGCCTGTTTGAGTGCCTGCCATCCTGTTGATTAAATGGAAAGCTAATGCTTGAAATTGTTATTTCAAACTAATTCAGTAAATAACAATAAAAATATGATAAGTACTTAATATTATAATACATATAAAGGAACTATGACCAAGAAACAAATATTTGTAACAAAGGCATAAATAAATGCCCTTGCCGGGATTGGAGCTCGAAAGGTTCGTAGACAGGGTGATGAGCTATCAGCTCTCCTTCTCACATTAGGAGAGAAGGGAGGAGCGGATGAGTCCCATATACCCCTCCATAAATGCCGGAGGGCCGATGCGTAAAGGCATTCCCCACTCCGCAACAAAAAAAAATGGCGCAGCGAAGGTGTTAATCGCGTAAACTTGCATTTATTTTTATCCTCGGGCTCATGCCCGAGTCGCAGTCATCTGCGTAGCTTGGTAGGAAATGTCAGGATAAAATTAAACGTAAGTTTACGCGATTAAGACCCGTTTGTCGTTAAAACATGAGTGGATTATCATGAAAGTTTAAATCAATAAAAGCAAGTACAAGACAAGTTTTCGCATTAAATTTCGTTAGCCAACGAAAACAACACGTTAAAAAAGGGAATATCAAAAGCCATTTATAACAAAATTCATGACGCGTGGAACCATTATCGATAGTTAACCTATCATTAAGGTATTCCCGTATACACTGATGATGTTGTAACGTAATGAATCATTGAAATATCGACACAGAATGCACGAAAATTGCCTACTGCTATATTTTCATACGTGTGCAATAATACTCGATTATGAAACCGCGGTTTCCAACCTTGCGTGGGAGGTGACGACATAGCAATTAGTGTACTACCATTGAGTGTGCCGCGGCTGAAAAATTTAGCGTCTGTTTAACTTGCAATCATTGAACTTAAGCTATCGTAAGACAATACGAGTACTTGCCCATATTTTTTGTTTCAAAGGTTATACTCACGTGTATTTAGTCACTATGCGCGACATGTTTCGGAGAGCCTAACCCCTATGTTATAATTATAAAAGTCTCCTGACCAAGCCGAAAAGTATGGTATTATGTATTTTTCTGTTTTGCAGATACATATTCATAAGACTAAAACGAACAAACGATTCTGGAAAGAAAATTAGGTACGGCTACTATTTATTTGACAGATAGATATACATATTATAATATATTTTATTCGGGGATGATGTATAAGGCGCATACTTAAAGCTAAGTTCACATTTGTCTGTCGTGTTGTGTTATGATGCTCTCTGTCGTGATGGCTACCGTTCACATTTATATGACGTGTTATGACGCATTCTGACGCAATTTTATATCAGTTCGTTCTCAGCACTCGGATAGCTCACACGTTCGCAATGTTCTTTCAAGAATCATCCGATTCAGATTCCGATTTTGAAGATGAATTTCATTTATTGGCGCTGGCTACGCTTCTTACAAAAGAAAGAAAGAGAAGGAGGTACTGGATTCATTTAGTAAATAAAAAGAGGAAAACTAAAGGCGAGTTTCATTGTCTCGTTAAGGAGCTTGAGAGTGATCCTGAAAAATTTCGTCAGTATTTTAGAGCGTCGAAGGCACAGTTTGCAGCTCTGACACGTCACGACACGACACTGGCGCGTTCACACTGCTGTGCCGTGTCGCTTCCCCGCCCCCCGTACCTCACCCGGTCTGACGCGGACCGGGATCGCTCGTGACGCGACACAACACACGCCGTCACAACACAGCGCATCAGATAAATGTGAATGCAACGATATTAAATAGTTGAAACCGATACCGTTCTGATGCGTCACAACACAACACAACAGACAAATATAAACGCGGCTTTAGTCTAATTTGAAAATGCATTCCTATGAAAAAGCGAACACAAGGCGTTGTCTTACAATAATATATTTAGTAAAGTAGTAGTACTAATAACTTTATTGTACACTAAACATGTTATAACACAATTATACAAAGATATAGGTACAAAGGCAAACTTATCCCTAACCTTTGAGAAACTGAGTTAATATTAATAAAAAAATTGGATAGACAAACAGACAAGATGCACAAATACTTATGAACTAACTTACACTATCCGTAAACTAATATATTACACGTATAAATTTTATACGTATAGCATAACTACTCCAAAAAACCTGTGTTTACTGTACTGTAAATATATTTCAACTCAATTTAACTTTATCAGTTAGTCTACGAAATTTATTTGCGTGAAAGGTTTTTTAACGAACTCGGCCGAGGTTTATGTACCGTGACTGTATTCGCGAGGCAAAAACTAAATTCGGAAACTTTCACCAAGAATGAGGCTGGATGTACAAAATACGAAAATATTTGTAATTGAAGTCGGTGTAATGGAAGAAAAAGTTTAAAGATATTACTAGCCACTGGCATGCTTCATTTAGCTTTTGCTACATGTCATCACTCTTATTTTACTTAGAAATAGAGTCTCACAAAAATCTAAGCATGTGAGTGGTTAAACACCTTTAAAACATACAGGTTGCCAAAAATTAAATGCATTCCGGCTGCCAAAGAGATTTTGGGAAGCGGAATAGACTCTTACAGGATTTTTAACTTCAAGTTTGAGACGTAAGTTACGTTCGGGTAATTCCGAAAGTATGAATGCTCGGATAATTTCGGAAGGGGAATCTTGATATGATGGATTCTTTTTACATGACTTTTGACATTACCCGAGTACACCTTAGTTCTTCTAAGTAGTTTTAATCGCACAGAAGTACTCTGTGCGATTAAAACTACTTAGGTACCCAGTACTTACGTATTTTCTAAACAAAATCGTCCCTTCTGAAGCTTCCAAAAACCTCCTAGGGGACGGGAATATACCTACTTTGTTTTTGGCCACCTTGAGTATTCATTCATATTTGTAGGCTACAGGTATGGCTACACTTCAACAATCTCGCCAACTAACCCGGGGTTAACTGCTGGAGTCCATACATTTTGACACTACTATTCTTTAGGCCGCATGGTAACAGCAGTATGAATTACCACATTTGTCACAATACAAACTTTTGGGTTTCGCAAGAGTCGTCTAAGGGTCGATTTGACCGAACTTTTATTGGAAAAATAACGGTTATTCTCGGATAGTAATGTCAGAACTCCATAGTAATTTTCTTATACTTATCCTCTTGGATACTAGTGTCAAATTGCTTACTCTCGTAAGCGTTATTCTTCGGATAAAAATTTGGTAAAACAGCAAGTGATGGAAGTGCCACTGACCATCCGTTGATGTAAGATTGGTGATGGACAGCAGCGTCATCATAATGGACATTATTGCGATCGTCAATCCGCTTGCCAGCGTGGCGATTATAAGGCCAGCCTTACATCTGTACATTCTTACATAAGTTATAGGGACGGAGCTATACTAAGGAATGAGAGGTGAATATCATTCTCTCCGTCCCTATAACTTACGTAAGAACATACAGATGTACGGCTGGCCTAAACAATCCTCCTAATGCGTCCACACGTATAATGAATAGGAGAGGCCTACGTCCATCACAGTACTGAGACGCTTATGGCCTCGTTTTACCGGTTTAACCCTAGATCTTGCAAGCGGGACTAAGATATAGCGTATACTTTCATAGTTTTTATTATTCTATTGTACCTAAAACACAACAATATCAACGACATTTTTCCAGTGAATATGTTTGCTCAAACATCTTATCTAGGCGTACTTATGAAGATACCGCCGCGATTTGGGCTCTACTTTTCACTTACGATCAGGTGGAGTGGAGCCACTTTGTTGTGCCAACATAATAATAAAAAAAAAGATACTCTTGCACTTCCTACAGTTTCTTTCTAAAGAAATACTTGTAGTTTACTCAGTTATAAGTTCTCTTTTATTCTTTGAACGCCAAGTAGTACACCAAACGAAGGAAACTCAGAGGAAAAAACTCGTGTATAAGCGAATTTTGGCATAGTTGTAGGGAATGGTGTTTTAAACCACATACTAAAAGTACTGGTGGTTAGGGGTGGAGCTAACGGGGGGAGAGGGGTGTAAAGGTCCTCATTTTTAATTTTTCGTAAATAACTCGTAAACCGTGGCTTATAACAAAAAACGTTCTAGTACATAAGTAATCTACATAAAATTCTCTACAAAAAAGATGTACGCATGTTTTCTCTGGGATCAATGTGTCATGAGATAAGAAAGCAAGAAGATGGACACTAAAGAAATAAACACATTTGTCTAAGTAGGTATGGCACATACAGAATGCTCGCGAGCATTCCAAAAGATTTTAATGCTCAATTCCTGACCATATTTAGAGTCTTTAATGTTACATAAAATTTCCTGGATTCGGCTTGGTTTCAGAGATAATCAACCTTTTTTTCGAAATAAGTTTTTCGACGTTACTCGTCTTAAAACTTCTTTTTGATTACAATGCTACCACGATGTGTTTTAATATTACCACACCTTTTGCCTGGCAATCAAAAAATAGGAATAAACTTGACGAAATAACCAGTCCCTAAAAAAAATATTAAAATAAATATTTTTTACAAATTGTTGATATGTTAAAAAGTACTGGAAATGTTAAAAAGTATACAAAAAGTCTAAAAAAAAAGAAAAAAGAAATTTTTTTTGGTGGTATTTCACATTAGGTCTCATAATAATTTTGGTTTGTTTTGGTGTCTAGATTGCATAGTAAAAATGTTTTGACGATGAGTATGAGAATATTTTAGGTTTAGAAGATAATTAGGAATTTTATTTTTACAAATACGCATACAGGGCGCGCCCGGGCGCGAGCATTCCAAAAGATTTTAAGTATGCATTCCAGATATCAAAAGAAACAAAAATTATTATGAAACCTAATGTCAAATACCACCAAAAAAAATTTTTTTTCTCTCTTTTATTTTTGACTTTTTGAATACTTTTTGACATTTCCAGTACTTTTTATCATAACAACAATTTGTAAAAAATATTTTTTTTTATATTTTTTTTAGGGACTGGTTATTTCGTCAAGTTTATTCCCATTTTTTGATTGCCAGGCAAAAGGTGTGGTAATATTAAAACACATCGTGGTAGCATTGTAATCAAAAAGAAGTTTTATGACGAGTAACGTCGAAAAACTTATTTCGAAAAAAAGGTTGATTATCTCTGAAACCAAGCCGAATCCAGGAAATTTTATGTAACATTAAAGACTCTAAAAAATTTGGTCAGCAATTGAGCATTAAAATCTTTTGGAATACTCGCGAGCATTCTGTATGTGCCATACCTACTTAAACAAATGTGTTTATTTCTGTTGTGTCCATCTTCTTGCTTTCTTATCTCATGACATATTCATCCCAGAGGAAACATGCATACACTTTTTTTGTAGAGGATTTTATGTAGATTACTTATGTACTAGAACGTTTTTTGCTATTATCCACGGTTTACGAGTTATTTACGAAAAATTAAAAATAAGGACCTTTACACCCCTCTCTCCCCGTTAGCTCCACCCCTAACCACCAGTACTTTTAGGACGTGGCTTAATACACCATTCCCTACAACTATGCCAAAATTCGCTTATACACGAGTTATTTCCCCCGACAGGCAACTTTTGGACTTCGTTAGGTGGGCTAAAGAAAATGCGTCGTGTGTTGTTGGTGTATGTACCAGCGGCCTCAACATATGTGTTTGACAGCAACTTGCAGCTACCCGTCTCTTTTCGATTGTATATTAAAAAGAGACGTGTGGCTGCGAGTTGCTGTCAAACAAGACATATGAAGGGTCCACGGAAAAAACATGTCTAGATATTATGAAATCAGGATAAATTTGTACCATGTTCCGTTAAAATTAAGGTCGTTATTTCTTCTGAAGTTTGAATTGACTAGACATGTTTTTTCCGTGGACCCTTCATATAATTATTATGTTAGCCCAGCTGAAACACCTGTAATGGCATATACTGCTAAAGCAACAGTTCTACTGACAGATAAGGCATATTCGTGTGTACATGGATCGATTGCAAAAAATTATATAAAGTTAAAGGCCTTTAATGGAAAGAAAATAAACTAAAAGGGCGACTAGGCTCGTAAATGTGTAATAATAGTACATTTATTTATTTATTTAATCTTTATTGCAAAAAGAAAACTTGGAAGTACAAAAGGCGAACTTAATGCCATAGGGCATTCTCTACCAGTTAACCTTTAGGTGAAGCAGAGAGGTTGTGGGCGGTGCTATATTTAGATTTAGATATGTTCTAAATTACTCTATTCTAAATATAAAATACAAATAAGACACATTGTGTATTAAGGGCGGTAAATAATTCTTGTACCGCCCGCGGTACACAAACAATGTTTTTCATCACACCTGTGAGGCAAAAAAAGTAAATAAAACAATATATTTTCACGAAACTACTCTAAAATGGTCTAAATCATTTCTCAAAATCAGGGATGACTTACATTTATCATTTTTGTAACAGAAATCCCGGCGCGGCGCGCGTCGCCGCGGTAGTGCGACGTAATGTTGTATGAAAATCCTTGATTGCCCTAGGGCGTAATGATGCATCTACGGCGCGCATTGGCGCACTTACCGAACAGGTGTGATGAAAAAATACAAGTCCCTCAATCTCTTATTGGTGGTGTATTATCATTCGTTTCATCGGTTTTTATTAATTACTTCATAATCATATAAATGCTCTATTTGCTTGTATGATAGCATGATAAAATGGTTAGCGTGTTGACATGGCATTAAATTTGACGAAGTTGGTAAAATCGTATGTTTCATGACACGCAATTTTTTTGCTTAACCTTTTTGTACGGGCTTTCCAATTTAAGTAGTCATTCTAAGAAGTATTGACTAGTAAGGATATCAGTGAAAGCTGACGAAGCGGCTTCGTTTCCCATCGAATTGGTTTATTTAATTCAATAATTCCAATAGAATATTATTTTTTATTACAGGTGGTGCCTTTTTTAGGCTCTAGTGCGAGAAGTGGCTCATTTTACGTCAGGTCCAAAACTTCGGAGGGCCACATAAAAAACGTCGTACGAGACACGTGCAAATAGGAGATTCGTAACTCGTGTCGACTTAAACATCGCTACTCTCGTTTCGGATTTCCTGTTTTTCGCACTTGTGTCGGAATGTACTATTTTCAGTTTATAATATTGATCACTACTTTCAAATTAAAAATATCTAAGTGATATCCAACGAGCCTTGGTGACTATTATTGTGAGAATATAATATAAAAATATATTCAATAAAACAATTTGATTTTTTCCACTAACTACGTAGATGGCAGCATCTTTCATGCTGCACCAGAATTTCGAAAGGAACAGGATAAGAGGAGACAAAATTTTGAGCAAATTAAGTGATGTTTTTAGGTCCTAATTCTAATACCTGGTAAGATATCCACGTATCAATCCTCAAATGAAAGAGCGATAATTAGGCATGTTTTTATAAAAAGTTTTTTGCTATAACATAACGCACTAAATAATTATGCTTACAAATTTAAAAGATTTTTGGAAAATGTGCCAAAATGCAGGAGAAAGTAACGAAACTTTACGGTACTTACAACATCTTAAAGCTTTGCATCGGTCTTCCAATCACCCTGGATAGTTTATTTTGATTGTTATACAAAATCATCACTTATCGCCTCCATCACGTCACGTGTAAGGTGGTAAAAAATGGCCGAATTCCATGGCTAATTTCCATCCAGCGCTCATTGCTTTCCAAATAATTGCACCCATTCCTCAATAATAGTCAGAGTTATTTCACAATCACTGTACTTACTTTTTTGCTCTCATCTCATTTTCCTGGACGTTTCTAAAAGGACGTAAGTTTATTACGAATATAAACTTCTTAGGCCTTTACGAAGTTAATAGCTTAGTTTGAGGTCAATGCTCTACGTGAACGCATTTGAGTGTTTTATTCGTGTTTTGAAGTACCGTTTGATACATTTCAGGCTTAATGCTTGGTATTATGCTTCTTGGTCGTATTTTAGTTATAAAATTTTGAATAAACCGTTGAGAATGTACGGCTGGTAACCGTTTTTCGGAGTTCAGTATAAAAATAAATATTTTTTTACAAAAAAACTGTTATATTAGGAGTAAGAGAAATGCAAAATAATTTGGTAGGAGTCGTCTGAAATCAGAAATTGGGTACCTAACTAAACTTATTGACGTTATTGATTAGAAAAAGACAATTTTTTTCCGAAAAAAAAATTATACTACTACGTATATAAAAGCACAGCGCAAGTAATGATCACTACAATACAATTGTCGTATTTAGTAAACAACATTTTAATCTTCAAATATATTTTTTTACTCTAAAACTGTCGGGTACCGAGATACTCGAGCCATATCTTTAGCCAGATGTATTTTTATCCCGTGGGATTACTTTATATTTAATCAAGGAAAGGGTTTTCGTCAGAAAACGTGCTTTTTCGGGTTAGACATTTATGAATTCTAGATATGGCTTCACATAATTTTCTATGGTGCACTTTCGTCAACTTGAAATTTGAACATTGCCGTACTGACACTTAGTCCAGATTCAATAACCCCGAAAGGGTATTTCTCAGAGCGTAAACGGACATCTCATACTGGTCACGTTTTTTTGGAAGTGGCTGAATGATTTGAAGTTGGTTTTGGTTGTCTTATAGAGAGACGGGTGCTGTATCTGACGACTGAAAATGGCACCAAAAGATGCAGCCACTTCCAAAAAAACGTGACCAGATGAATGAGATGTCCGTTTACGCTCTGAGAAATGCCCGAAAATGTAACATACATCATCAGCCTGTGATAGTCCACTGCTAGGCGTAGGGTAGGCCTCTGCTATTAACCATGCGTATAGACGCATTAGGAGGTAGGTAAATGCCCATAATCGCCACGCTGGGCAAGCGGATTGGCGATCAGTAAGTGTCGATTATGGTGACGCAGCTGCCCATCATCAATATTTTATCAAATAATGGTCAGTGACACTTCAATCCCTTTGTCAACTCTTACGACGCCCGCAGGAGGAATTGGGATGGTGACAAATGTATTCTTACTGCTGTCACCATACGGCCGAAATGTAACATATAATTCTGTTAAATTGGGGTAGGGAAATACCAGGTAGCTAATAATAGTCTAATTATTACAGTTTATCGTTCTATGCATCATTCTTTTTATAAAAACGGGTATAGTCGAGATGGTCCCGTTGACACCAAAAGTCAGGTCCAGGGTACTTAAACGAGTTGCCAATCGCTAACGCTTAATCGTCAATCGTAAACGAAAGGCTGAACGAACTGTCTTTGTCGCACTAATATGATATGAAAGAGTGACATAGAGGGAAAACTACGCTTCGCTACTAAGCGTTAGCGATTGGCAACTTGGCTTAACATCCTGATGACAGGATATTGGAGAAATGAGTTAAATTCGGTTTTCACATTTTTAAACATGGTCATTATATTCTCTGCATCACTACATAGTATAAAATAAAGTCACTTTTTCTGTCCCTATGTCCCTTTGTCCGCTTAAGTCTTTAAAACTACGCAACGCATTTTGATGAGATTTTTTTAATAGGTAGATTGGGTAGTAGTAGTGAATGCAGGAAGGTTTTTATGTAGGTATAGTACCCGTGCGAAGCCGGGGCGGGTCGCTAGTTACTCATAAATGCTACGTGCTTACTTATAAATTATAATGTAGCATTTACGTGTCAGTGCACATAGAAAAGTACCTTAACGTGGTGCTTAAAATAGATTTTATTAAAGAATACATAAGGTCTATTTTAAGAATCGTGACAAGGTACCTTGCCATGTGCACTGACACATATAATGTAGCATTATTATATTAAGGACATGCTATTGATTATGAATAGGCTTAGGACTTTTCATAGCATATCGTGGTTCTAAAATCCTTGGAGCCGCTATGTGTAAAATTTTCGAAGTCAAAGTCAAAGTATATCGTTATATTAAATATAATGATTTATAACTACTGTCACATCGTTACTGAATTAATTTTAATAGAACGTAATTAATTTAAAAAAATGAACTTGATTTCATAAAAAGTGCATACGAAATTAGTTATATCAGAAACCATTAAATAACTAGACAATTAGTGTTCAAAATAAACTAGAAAATGTCTTAAATCGGAAATAGCGATGAAAATGGCGTAAGTATCATGATCGAGAAAGTTTCGAATCTTTCGTATAAATTACATGTAACTTCCGTACAAGAAACAAAACTGACGTAACCTTTGAAGTAAATAGACTTCACTTCACGTTGACGTCACATAGAGCACAGATTAATGATTCCAATTTATAAGTATTTTATCATAATTTATAATTTAAACTCTTTAGTCAACTGATATTGAGATTTAGTCTGAGCAAAATGAAAAGTCACGTGTTTGTACGAGAGCCAATACATTCGGAGTATCATAAATATTATGATTCAATAAAATAATGCAATAAAAAGTATTTTACACGTAAAACATTGAAAGATGCCAAAGGTTCAATCAAAGCTCTGTAACGAAAGACACTGTATTTTTGTTCTTTCGTGTTATTTTCATTGCTAATCAGAACCCCGATTTCGATGACATTCGAAATTTGGTCATAATGTAGGTACCATAATAAAGAAATACCGCGATACCTCGAGAACACGACTTTAACGACGGTTATTTTGACACACAACAACATTAAAGACAATGTGAAGAATGATTTATAAAATAATTTTGGTTTGATTTGTTAAGTAAAGCGATGCGAGTTATTATTATAGCTTTTGTATCGACCGATAAAGTTTCATCTGCTGAAATTATCGTTATATATTCTTTAGGTTATTTTGCACTGTAAACGTATATACCTATTTCATCAAACTGTTTAAACTACGTACACGGTACACCCGGTTAAGACCGCACTATTTTTTGGTGAGTTGAAAGGATGTCACAAAAAAAATCATAAATTTATTCTCACAACTTTTACCTGTAGATGTATGATGTACGTGATAAAAAAAACAAGCTTTCAATATAAATTTACTTGATGCTGCTCAGCCGAACAGCTTAGGAGTAAACGTAAAGTCAAACTTGCACTATTTTTTTCCAAGGGCTTGTCCATTAATCACGTCATACGATTTTGGTCTGTTGTAGACCTCCCATACCCCATGGTGATACTTGGTGATATTTTCAGGGACACCTCCCCCCCCCCCCCTCTAGCCAATATGACGTGTAATTTTTTGCCAACTTAAGTAGTCCTTTTAATAACACTTCAATTTACGTACTTTACGCACACGTGAAGGGAAAACTTCTGGGTTAGACTGGCTCAGGACCGAGATGAGTGGCGTACTAGAAGAGAGGCCTATGCTCAGCAGTGGGCGATAAATGGCTGAAATGATGATGATGATGATGAGAAAAAACATTTTTGCCAACTACGAGGTAAATGTCCGTGAAGTTTTAAAACTCAGTTCGGGATTTAACGTCTGGTTATGTTTTAAAAAAGTAAGCTGTTCAACAGAGAGTGACAAAAAATTACACGTGAATTGTCCGATGACTCCCGTCCCCTATGGTGATAATTGGTGATTTTTACTTGACCCCCTCTTTTGTTTTTTGTTCGAAAGTTACATGTAATTTATACGAAAGATTCGAAACTTTCGAGAAAAACAACATGATACTTTCGCCATTTTCATCACTATTTCCGATCTAAGACTTTTTCTAGTGTGTCTTGAACCTAATTCTCTAGTTTTTTTATGGTTTCTGATATAACTAATTTCGTATGCACTTTTTATGAAATCAATTTCGATTTTTAAAATTAATTACTTTCGTTTAAAATTAACTCAGTAATGATGTGACAGGTATAAATCATTATATTTAATATTAAAATATACTTTGACTTTGACTTCGAAAATTTTACACATAGCGGCTCCAAGGATTTTAGAACCACGATATGCTATGAAAAGTCCTAAGCCTAATTATGAAGCAAGCGTCGCGGAAGTCACGTTCCGTTTTCAAAGGTGTCTTCATTTGTAAAGATGGTCGTTATGGTAACATTGATGTCAGTTAAACAAGGTCGTAGGAGCCTTCAAAGTACAAGCTCATTATGACGTTTCTGTTATTTGCAGATATCCTTTTAGGAACGATTCCAAATTGAAATTGGGAAAGTTGCCAGTTAAGTTCTTCATTTATCTATGGACAGTATAACGTTAAGGTCTCAAATGGGAAACATTAATGACTTGACAAGAGTGAAATTAGATTTTTGGTTGCATAATGAATTAATTTAAATTAAGGATAAGGCTGAGTGGGTATAAATATTGCGACATCTCGAGTTACATAAAGACACAAATTTTGGAGAAAAATCATTATAAAAATTAAAGTCTAGTATCGGGAGCCATTTTAGCTTGAAACGTACTTTAAGTTAAATGGTTTTCATTATTTTAGGCACAATTCGCGGCTTTTTTAGAAAATAGGTGGGCAAGTAAATAGAGTAGGTACTTACTTATAAACTTTAAAGTGTCGAAAAAGTCGTAAAATAGGTAGTACAAAAATACAATATATCTAGGCCAAGAAGTTCAAACAGCGAGACGATACATGAATGTAAGTATCTATGAATACTTTGAAAATTATTTTTTTTTTTATGCCGAAGGAGCCATTTATTGCGAATGAGACCGTGATATAATTTCATACTAATTTTATTTAATCAAAATTATTTTTACGTTTGATAAATACTAGCAGGGTCTAAATTATTTTCGTAGTCTTATTTTGTGTTCCTAAAAAACGTGACACAGTTGTGTTTTTGTATGAGATGACGTTTTGTTTCCAATTTTTGATGTATGGATTAAAATCTAGCGTGAAAAAGAAATACAAGTGCACCGGATTTTCTTTACACTATAATGACTCGAAACAGCAACTAGAAGCGTGACAGAGTGGTATGAAACAAGACAGCGAAAAGAATTTCAATCCAGCATTAAAATTATATTTTCTTTCTATTTTGATGAACAAAAATAAACTTGTATCATAATTATAGTAATATTTTTTTAAGGCACCCAATTACTGAGAATTCGTAATACATTTAAGAAAAGCCATCATACAGGTTGATTTTTTATTCACCGATCAAACTTTAGGGTGTTGATTCTAAAGTCATAATCTAATCCTCATAATTGGTGAATTTTACTGCGGAACTGACATCCGATTCGAGAAAAAAAATCTGTTGTTCCCTTCATATTCTGAGATATTAGTAGGCGCAAATGTATAGAGCATTAGGTAGATTATTTTCTCGAATCGGATGTCGGTCTTATAGTAAATGTTCTTCAATATGACTTCAGAATTAACCCACAAACTTTGGCCGGTGAATAAAAATCATCCTATATGAAAGCGTTTCAGTAAAACAGTCTCACTTTATCGCTGACCATAACGACGGCATTGGCTTGTACCTTTATAAGACTTAAACATTTAAGCGCCCTTACAGCAAGTCACAAAGTGGGACTTTTTACTAAACCCCTCACATAATTGTGGTCGGTGCATCGATGAGAAATCTCGTGGATCTCGAGTTGCACGCGATTTCTCTAGAGGCTAATGCCCGGTGACTCACGCTATGCCACAGTTTATTTAAAACAGTACATTGACTCATTTTTTGTGCGTTTTGCACACATTTGTGCGCTCGCGTATTATTCGGGCGTTTATTTGGCGTATAGTCGAAGACAGCTATACCACATGCAGTTTATTGATAACAATAAATTAGCTCACTTTTTGTGCATCTCTTTGCACACATTTGTGGGCTCGCACATTATTCGGGCGTTCATTTGTCGTATAATAGAAAACGGCTGTACCACAGTTTATTCAAAACAGTAAATTGACTAATTTTTTGTGCGTTTTGCACACATTTGTGCGCTTGCGCATTATTCGGGCGTTCATTTGAAGTTTAGTCGAAGACACGGATACCTTGCATAGTTGCATACAGGTTTAGTATTTTGGGGGTGTTCCATTGTACCTATTTTACTAGAATGACCCGTACGAAACGCTTTTGTCTATCATGGAAAGTAATTTAATAAATCCGTAATCTAATAAATAATACAGTACTCGTACTGTAAATTTTTTATCATCGCTTTATGGAGAAACATTATAATTATTTATGAATGTTTTTTTTGCAACAAGTTGAATTTACATATTTTTCAGATATACTGATTTATGAGAAATACTATAGGTACATATTTATACAATGTCTGAAAAGAACAAGTACGCTAATTGAAAAGCTTTTAAATTGTGATTGATATAAAATATTTATTTTAAATACAATGTTTGGCTGTCAGGTAACAATAATCAGCAAATAAATTATTCGTCAGCCTGCCTACGAAGCTCAAGGTCCCAGGTTCGAATCCCAGCGAGGGCATTCCTTATATATTTATTTATCACTAATACTTACTCCATAGTCATGGCTGTCTATGCATTAAAGCATCAACGAGTATATGTACAGTCGAGGAATTTAATTTCCTACCCATTTCGTACCTTGTCACAGTGACAATCAATATGAAAGCTGCTAGGACTGTCATATTACAGCTACTATGACAAGGTACGAAATGGGTAGGAAATAAAATTCGTCGACCGTATCTATCTATTAAATATATTGTCACCTCGTACCAGGACCTGGTATCATAAGCCTTAATTGAGCTTACCGTGAGACTAGGTTGATTTGTGTGAGATATCTCAAGATATTTAAACATGAGAGTATATTAATATTCAAGGTTTAAAAGTATACACAATGCTGTAAAGCAGAAATAAGTCAATATTTTAAGAAAGTCCAAACTCTGAATGCACGAGTATAATAATGATTCTAGCATTTTAGACTCTACTAGCATAGTCACGAGTTAGGTCACTAACATATGGGGTTAAGTCTATATTTTAAGCAAGTCCAAACTCCGAATGCGTGAGTATAATAATTATTTTAGCATTTTAGACCCTACTTGCATAGTCTCGAGTTAGGTCACTAACATATGGGATTAAACGGTCAGTAGTGATAAATTATATGGATCTAACCAGGTTGACCCCATATAGTACTAGTTCGACCGGAAAATGTACAAGTAACCCCACTTGTACATTTCGGATGAAACTAAACTGGTACAGTTGCTAAAATAATGGCATAATAATAGGAAGTTAAAATACTGTTAATAATATACCTACATAACGCGATGTGAATGTTAAGACAAGTAATAATTATGCTTGTGCACTGTTAAGTCAGAAAAGCCTCAAAATGCTTAATTTTACAAAATGGAAGGATTTTTAGAATTAATCAGGTAATATTGTGAGATAAAAAAATTATAGTGTGGGTTTGCATAAAAAAATATTTTTTCGAATTTAAAAATTTTTGGCAGTCCCTTTTATATTGAAAATTGTATGAATTATTTTAAACGAGCTCCGATAAAATTAATTTCTCTTTTATAAAAGGACATTTTAAAGAAGTTATAGTTACTGAAGAATTTAGTACATATGTTAAATTTTTTATGCTAAATCAGTAATTACACCTATAGCATTTATGGGTTCCCGTTTTCCTCTAAAAGTAATAATTGTTTATGTTATAATTTTTATTACTATTATTAACTTTTTAGAAAGAAGTGCAAATAGCGAATTTAAATGCTTTAAGGTTTTCTTACTTTTCTTCGCCAGTCAACCATTGGCTCAAACAATAACAAATTGAATATGGTTAATTTGTCAGCCTCCGTAGCCTAGTTGGTTGTGACGGTGCTTACGAAGCTGGAGGTTCCGGGTTCGAATCCCAGCGAGGGCATTATTTGTGTATTTACTTATCATAAATATTTGTTCCTTGGTCATGGCTGTCTATTTATTTAATGTATCTATCTAAATATTTTATATATCGTCGCCTGGTACCCACATCACAAGCCGCAATTGAGCGTACCGTGGGACCAGGTCATTTCGTGTTAGATTTCCCGAGATATTTATTTATTTATTTAATTACATTGGAGTTTGTTTGACATGTTCAAATTATTAAGTTTACGTCAATCCAAATATTATCCCATAATTAAAACATGAAATTACATTTTTCACAATAAATGAAATACTGAGCATTATCTATTTGAAAATCGACTATCACCCGAAACCTTGTTTTATAATATCCAGGAAGAAGCCACCACAAGCACAACACTTAAAAAAAATAAACACACCTTTAAAATGAAAAATCAAGTCACACGCCAAAGTCTCTACGATGAACACACTGGCACTTGAACGCAACGTGTTTGTAGTTTGAGAACACTGTTTAAAAAAGAAAAAATTTAATTTGGAACAGTTTTTTTTTTGGATAGAGGCGCGAGCCCGCGCTGTCTCGAATGCGGCCGATTTAGCCAGTGCGCGGCTTTTATTATTTCGTCACGCGGTTTGAACGCGGTTGCAAATGCATTCGCTGGGGGTAGATGACACTCTTTTGATATTTTGCGGTTGGTGCATTCCGTTTTGGTATTATGGATGTCGGCCACTAAATATCCTGGAGGTAAACCATGTTAATCGCAAAATAAACGCACTCTAATGACGTTCAGTTCACACTGTTTTATGACAACGAGGAGGGCTTACAGTTTCTCACGCCAGGTGGGGCAATAGCATACCATGCACCATACGTATAATATGCCATATCTTAGTTATTATTACTTTTATCGTCGTCATCAGCCTCTCTCAGTCCACCATTGGACGTAGGCCTCTCCTAATTAACTATGCGTATAAAGCATTAGGAGGTAAGTGCCCATATTGGCGATCGCATTATTGTGTCCTCTATCATGACGCTGCTGCCCATCATCAATCTTTTATCCTGATACTTCAATCCCTTAGTCGGCTCTTACGACACCGTGACAAATGTATTCTTACTGCCGCTTTTACATCATTTTAAATTTAAAATCAATAGTCATTTATCTATTGACAACGTGTTCCAAAACTTAAAATTACTTTTGACTGTCAATAAATAAACTAAAAAATTAAACATAATTACGAGACGCTTAAGAGGCATATAAAAGTACAGGGGCCAAGAGCAAGTCGCGAAAAAACGCAACTGTCTTTGTCGCACAAATTAAAAAAAAAGTGACACAGAGGAAAAACTACGATACGGCAGAAGAAGCATCAGCGATTTCATTGGCATCTTGGCTACAATGGCCACGCACTTCTGATATCAATCTTTATTATTAATAATTATCAAATTAAAAATGAATAAATAAACAAGTTCAACCGATTTCTCCAAGATCCCATCATCAGACCCCGACTTGGTGCCAACGGGTGGGGAGAGATAGGTTTTTGTTTTGAAGTCGGATAAAAAAAGAATTATCGAAATCGGTTGGCGTGATATTGAGTTATTCGTCCATTTGTCGTGCACATGTTTAATGCAAATTAAAGATTTACATGGTTTTCTCATGGATGCCGTTGGAAAAACTGGACCAAATTAAAATGGGACCAACGGGTAAGCATCAGCTTTCAAATAAAAAATAATCATAAAATAGGTCCTCTTTCTCGGATCGGAAGTTGTGAGGAAAGATACTTAAAAAAATAATTGAGAACCTCGTCCTTTTTATAATGTCGGTGGAAGACCTATAATTAAATGAAAATTTAACGTCAGAATATTAGTTTTACGAATTTTTTTTATGTGACGAAGGTAGACAACTGAGCCCTCAGCCCACCTAATGGAAAGCAGGAACTGAGGCCCATGGACATAGTGATAAAAAAATCGCCTATTCGCTGCCTACCCTGAGGACTTAAATGGATTGCCTCTATTTATGTCAGTAATTACACCGGCTATCTTACCCCCAAACCAAAACACAGCAGTGCAAACACTGCTATTTAGCGACAGGTTAACGGATAAGACGGTGGTAGCTATCCTGGCGGGCCCTGCACGAGTTCCTACCACCAGCTGAACATCGTTCTACCTCTAGTTAAATTCTGTGCAACAATTTTTACAGAATTTGTATGAGGGATCAAAAATACGATCCTAATTTTTTTTAATGTGCCGCCTTTTTCTACTGCCAAAGGTTGTTGAACAGAGTATGACTAACTTTCGTAATACAATGGGCTCGATTGCGATTTTTGTTTTGATTCAGACCTTAACCATGTACTTACATTTTTTTGCAATCGAAAACAAATATTGCATGGCCGGATGGAAGACCCGGTAAACGATTTGATTAGTAGGTAAATCGTTGTGCATCATGCATATCATTTTAATGATCATAGGAAACTATGATCATTAAAGGGATATTAGAAACTTTGAGTAAGGTCAGTTAAATTAGTTCACTTTATAAGGCGGTTTGAATAAAAAAAAATCTATTTTTTATCCCTTAACAATCAGTACAAAATTTCATAGTTGCCGGTGTTTCCTTTCAAGTTATTTACAAAATAACCTGTGCTAGGAGGCACCGCGCTTCATTCTGAATTATCTGTAACTTAAATTTATGAAGAAAATTTAAAGATGTCGTGAAACTGACGTGCTTACTTCAACAGGAGCCCTATCACTAGCTATCGCTGCGTTATTAACGCGCGTTTACTTTCTATCCATCCTGCTCGCCCCTGCATATTGGCGCGAGCGAGCTGGATAGGAAGTAAACGCGCGTTTATAACGTCTCGGCAGCTCATGGTACGGGTACAGTTTCGCCTTCTAAGTGTTACATACTATGGCAGATGCCATCAATAGTACATTACTATAGAGGACGGGAAACGAAGGGTTAGGTACAGGCCAAGTAGATATATCTGGCCGAAGGAACTGAGGCCAGATTGGAATACGCGGCCTGTAACCCTGTTTCTCGCCGAGATTTGTATAGTGCTTTTCTCAAACTTGCCATGAAATAAAACGAACTGATTTCGCCGAACCATACTATTTGATTTGTAAATAAACCAATAGTACAGTATCATACAACATAAAAAAAAACATTCGCGCTTAACTTTTTTTTTAAATCTGTTTAAGGTATCCTTTGATCTGGTGGTATAGACGTAATTTCTTAGGTTATTTTTTTTTTGTGGCTGAATGTCAACACATAGTGTCACAATTTGACGTTTCAAAACAAAAGACAGTTTGTTTTCAGTCCTAGGTGTGAAATAAATACATGAAATCTCTTTACATATCATTTTAGTATATGCCACCGCACCGGATACATAGTATTTCCGGGTTTAATTTAAAGTAAGTAAGATCAACATTCCGTAGCAAGTTTGAGAAAAGAACTATTATTTTGAAAAATTGTACGTGTGCTCCATAGTACACAGCTCCAACAATTGACATTATTTGCAATCACAATGTCATTATAGCAATTTCAAGTTTGAGTAAAGCACTACATGGGGCATTCCACGAGAACGTCGCTTACGTGACGCTTACCTACCTACTATCTATGGCAGCTACGTTAAATAAATGCTCAAAGCTAGAAAAAACTGTGTGAACGTGTAAGTTAAGTCCCGAAATATTACCATACTAGAACTCGGGTTCCTATCATTTTTAGAAGTACTAAAAGAATCGCGTTACGTAAGTGACATTCTCGTGCAATGCCCCTACATATACTTACGTCGCCTGGAAACCAAACTTAGTTGCTAAGTTTGTTTTCCCGGCGTCTGCAGTAATGTAGATACCAGTCTTCTTCATCATCGATTCTTCATGTCTGAGGGTCGTGACAACAGCCTTTAACTTTTTCCACTAGAGCTCTCCATTCAGATCTATCTTCAGCTCTTCGGATAGCAGCATGTATGTGTATCCGGCAGACCTCCTTCACAGGGTCATGTCTACCGAGTGGGTAATCTTCCGCTGCCCCTCCGTGCTTCGACCTGCCCGACAACAATCAGTATCTCCAGATTATCTGGGTTGCGCCGGGCTAGGTGACCAAAATAAGAGTAAGAAATGTTTATTAGCACAAAACAAAAATTTGCCTGGTTACATTAACATTAAAATTTTTTAAAAGATGCTGCAAAGATGCTAAATTTAGCATGATGTGGCAGTGGAACTCACTACATGACGCTGATTTTCAGTGAAGCCCATTACTGGAGGATCTACTGCCTGCAGATCACTGACAGACGAGTGGGCTCCCGGGTTGACTAGGGTGGGCTCCCGGTCCTGGTCTATACAAATACAGTACCGAAACCAGGAATTACCGTTTCTTGCCATACAAATTTAGAGACCCTTCCCTAGTCTTGACATCCAACTCCTTCAGGATAGAAATAGTCGTGCGACGCTCCGTCCATGAGATGCCCAACATCCTACGCTAGCACCACATTTCAAAAGCGTCGATACCAGGTGGCTTATGATAGTCCCGATTTTTCAATTTAGTTTTCAGTCACTTTCGCACTTGCATACTTGTAAGAACGTGACGGCAACGACGACATACGATTAGACGCGATACTACAAGCCTACTGTACTGCCGTGCTAACTCAAAAAGATCATAGTTGTTCTATGGGAGATGCATTCTTTTTAGTTAGCACGGCAGTGTAGTAGAGGTACTAAACCGGAGTAAGCCCGATTGACCGAGAAATGCGGTATGCGTCATCAGGTGAAGCAAGCCATGCGGTCTAGCGTAGTAGTCTACTCGCTTTATTTTCTTATGTTCCTCAGGCGAGTCCGATGTAGAGTACCTATTTATTAATTTCGATCTTTAAATTGTATACAATATCCCCTTCATTATCATTATCACCATGAGCAGACAGAAGTCGCGGTGGCAATAAAAGGACTTCCTTTCGGTACCGTAAAACCTTACAACTATTAGTCCAGTACTACAACTAACTATGGTACACAAGTTCAACTCGTAATGAAGCATCAATGGAAATCTTTTACTTTAGTTTTATCTAAGTTTTTTAATCATTAATGAGGAGACTTTTTGTGTAACAACTGCGTCAATGATATAATAATTACACTAAATCGAAGATATTTGACTTAGTTTTGGACCATAGTTGGGAGTTTTTGGACTATAGTTAGGTAGTTTTACGGTATTAAATTCGTCGATATATGAAAACTCATTTCGAAATGACATTTCATATTAGCTGATGATTTCAGCAGATAAATAGAAAATAGCGAAAATATGCTGATTACTACCCAGCAACGTTATCTGTGTATTTTTTAAGACAAATAAAAATCAATTTTAACAACTAACTAATGTTTTCATATTTCATCAATTTTCTTAACTTAGCCTAATTTAGATAAAGTTATCTCGAAGATACAACGTTACTTTTGTCATAAGAAAGAAAAACTTATCGATAGAATACTATCAAGTGAAAAAAATTGTTCGTGCCACCGTGACTTCCACAGATGTCATATATGGGCCAATCAACTTTTCAATCGACATATTTTCAACTCAGTAAAACCTACTGAGTTGTCCGTCTTTAATCGCAGCTTGCAGCTTTCGGGCGTCATGTAAGTTGAAGTGAACAAAAACATCAATTATTCCTCCTTAAGTAATATTAATTGCAATAACACAAAAAATTATGAATCTCAAGGGCCTGAGACATATTCAAAATCATAGGCAAGTAACAACTTCAGTACAAAATCTGACACGCTCGTCGCTCGGCCGCCATATAAATGAATGAACTTGTTTCTTCTATCCAAATCTTATTCTGTGGTGACTTCTATATCTGATTATGAGGCATTGGAGATTTCATTGCACGTTAAGTCGTTGGACATCTTTGGAGAAGAACGGTCGGCTCATTCTCATCCTCACTAACTTATTTTGCTCTATTATGATTAACTCACTACACACTGAGTTTAGGTATTTGAGGTTTCAAATTTTTGTAATTTTTCAATGTTTATTATAGTCATATAGTTAATGATATTATAGTATTCAAAAATTGTGTGATTTTCCTTTTTTGAAGAGAATGTTGGTACCATATAGGGACCCCTAGGCTCTAGGAGGTAACCATTGAAATATAATTAGATACGTATTTGTGTTTCATTTAATTCTTTTCATAAATCACAACCTATAATCTTAATAAAAAGAAAAGAAGGGTAATTTGAATTTGAATTATTATCTCATATACGGTTACCAGTGATCGGTTTTTTGGATTCACCCTCGCGGGATTTCGCGTATAAAAAATGACGGGTGTGGCTATAAAACAATTAATACTATTATATTACATTATCAACAGTAACAAGGCAAAATGCATGGAAATACGTGTAAATAATTAAAGTTTATTTTTCAAGTTACTATAGGAGATCCGCCGGGTGAATCCAAAAAACCGATCACTGATGGTAACATGCTACATCAATGCTT
The DNA here is from genome assembly GCA_025490895.1 of Thaumatotibia leucotreta. Lineage (NCBI taxonomy): Eukaryota > Metazoa > Arthropoda > Insecta > Lepidoptera > Tortricidae > Thaumatotibia > Thaumatotibia leucotreta. Next base: position 4,172 of record JALPQI010008402.1, on the reverse strand, counting down.
CGCTGATCTTTCAGATGGAAGTTTCTCGAAAGTTTAAATTATGTATCGGTTTGGAAATGTCACGGGTAACAGCTCATCGATATTTAAGTATTTGACATTCCCTTTATAGCATAATATCGAAATCCAAAATGCTCTCATCTGCGGATATCCCAGCTATCCGAATTGGAATACTATTTTGACTCGCTCGGACGACTAAACGGAAATAGTACCTACATTAGGCACTGGTCTCACCGCGAGCTACTAAGCTATGAACTATCGGCTATAAACACAAAAAAAAGATACGCACTCCCGTGTAAATAAAAGAGACACGGCGATACTCGCCCAGCTATCAGCTATGGCTATAACCGCCGGGCAAGTATCGCCGCATCTCCTTTTCTTTTACACGGGTGCGTATTTTTTGTTCGTGTTTATAGCCCATAGTTCATAGCTTAGTATAGTTTGCGGTGAGACTAGTGCCTTACGATAGAAGAGCCAAAAACATGAAGTCCGAAACGAGTGGTAATAAATTTAACACGACCGAAAGGAGTGTTTAAAATCGACACGACTTACGAATTTCCTTTTCGCACGTGTATCGTACGACGTTTTTCAATACAGATGACCCTCCGAAGTTTTGAAATGACAAGAAATGAACCAATTGCAGTAGCGCGTAAAAAAAAAGCACCATCTGTACTGAAAAATGTGATTCATCATTTTTATTTTTACTTATTCCATCTGCTTGAGGTGTTTCTTTAGGTGACGGGTTTAATTATGTGTATTTGCGAAATAATAATTATAATGATGCAATCTTGAAGCTTTCTCAAGCGGTTGTAAAACTGAAATTATGCAGATAACTGTTAATTAACAACACATGTAATCTAATTATAGTATAGTTAATACACAAGGTTCTCGCCTCATAATTACCAAGTTGCAATAAGACCAGGCCCACCCAACTAACATTTTAGCGATAAAACTAGTTCTACACAAGCTGTACATTCTTTCGATTAAACACTCATGGCGATAGTGTGTCCTAAAATTTATATAGCACGCTATAACTCTCTTATAGGTGGAATTAGCCACCGACGTTAGAGCTTGAAGTTCTATAGTGGTTAATTTTATGCCCAATAGCGATAAACTAGTGATACAATAGTGCTACAATAGGAATAATTGTTGCCAGGAGGGGTCTTGTAATAAACAACTGGTCAGTGACACTTCAATCCCTTAGTCGACCCGTACGACACTCACGGGAAAATTTGAGGCGGTGACAAATGTATTATTACTACTCATAAAAAAATCAAAATGAAAAACAAACGTTTCTTTATCAAAGTAAGCCTAGAAAAGAGCATTTTTGAATCGTCAGACTAGCGTTGAAAATTTTCGGATTAAATCCCGTTTCTTTCCAAATAGCTTGTTTTTTCCGGATTTTTTCGAAAAAATCAATGAAATTTTCCAATTTAATTTTCAACTCTAAACCAAGGAGAATTAGGTTTAATTTTCACTTACACCAGAAGAACGTGATGTCACCGAGGAAAAATCAATTGAAACAGATGGGATGGAGTGACAGTGACATTGATTATTTCTGTAAGAACCCGAAAAAAACGGAAAAATACGAAATTTTCATACATTCCCGAAAAAAACAATTTGTTTTTTTCCGACATTTTCAACGTTACGTCAGACACAATAGCAGAAAAAAGGAACTACCGGTTCTAACCCTAAACCACTGACCTACGAAGAACCAGTAAGAAACTCGGCACTAACACCGAAGTAACATAACTTGTGTTTTAGTGCCGTGGTCATTATGAGGCCAATGCTTCTTTTAGGGTACTTTCTACATGTTTCGTAATACTATTAAGTAAATGAAGGGAAAATATCTATAGTCCTACAAGATTTTATTATAGTTCTTATCGTCTTCTTTCCATCCTGTTACCCACTGTTGGGCAGAGTTGGGCAAAAAGTAATATAATTATTTCTATAAATTACATTTGTATGTGTACTTTGTAATATTTATTACACACATACAAAAGTAATCTGAAGGAGTAATCATATTACTTTTTGCCCAACTCTGCTGTTGGGGTGTTGGGCTCGAATCATTTTCTTCCACCGGCTTCGGTTCTGGGCAGTTTGGGTCACCTCATCCTACCCCATGCCCATGCCCAACACACCCAACTTTTGCTCTACGGATCAGCGCCAATGTTATCAGAGCGATTGTATGTATGTATCAGAGTTGAGCAAAAAGTAATCCAATTACTCCTTCAGATTACTTTTTTATGTATGATATATGTTTGTGTTTTGAATGTGTATTTTGTAATCTAGATTTTTGATTTGAAGTAAACAGATTAGGAACTTTTGCCCTAGTCTGGTATGTATTTTTGTCAGCCTCTGTAGCCTAGTTGGTATTGGTAATGATACTGCCTACGAAGCTGGAGGTACCGGGATCAACTCCCGGCTAGGGCATTATTTGTGTATTTATTTATCACAAATATTTGATGCTTGTTCATGGCTGTCTATGTACTTAAGTATCTATATGTATCTATCTATTGTATATATCGTCGCATGGTACCCACATCACAAGCCTTAATTGAGCTTACCGTGGGACTAGGTTGATTTGTGTCAGATGTCCCAAGATATTTATTTATTTATATATATTTTTACACTACTGACAAGGGGAGTGAATAGTTTGTAATCCGGAAATAAATTATTGCTATTATATTATTATGTTATAACTAATTAGGTATAGCCCGTTGAATTCTGTTCCAGTTTGCTATTTTACAACAGTAATTACTTCAATGTTTTATTACTCCTTAGGCCGATCAATGTAAATAAAAACAACCAAGAGAAAGGAGAAAGTGATTATAAAGTTATTTTGGGCTCAAACGAGTTACGTATATGAAATATTTCAGTGCTGTTATGTAAATGAATAACAATACTTTGAACTGGTATAGTTTTTATTGTAAAAAAAAAAAGTTTTTATTGTTAACCGACTTCAAAAAAGGAGGAGACTTTCAATTTAACAATTTTATTTTTATTTTTGCCGCGTGGTAATATTTTAGTGCTGTTATATAAATGAATAACAATACTTTGAACTGGTATAGTTTTTTTTGTTAACCGACTTCAAAAAGGAGGAGATTTTCAATTTCACTATTTTTTTTTTAGAATATTTTTTTGCCACGTGGTGACGGCGGTAAGAATACATTTGTCACCACCCCAAATATTCCTGTGGGTGTCGTAAGTCGATTAAGGGGTTATAGTGTCAATGAATATTCCTTTATACAGGGTGTAACACCACCTACTGAAAACCTTGAACACTAATTGGGCAGGTTATACTGAACAACTTTTACTATAGAGCCAACCCAGAAAAATTATACACACACGTATGAAAAAGACAATTTTTTTTTAGATTTCGTGATTGGCCCCATAGTAAAAGTTGTTTAGTATAGCCTACTAAATCACCCCGTTCAAGGTTTTCAGTGGGTGGTGTAACACCCTGTAGAAGATTGATGATGGGCAGCAGCATCATCAATATCATCATAGTAGACACTACTATACTGCGATCGCCAACCCGCTTGCTCAGCGCGATTATGGGCATTTACCTCTTAATGCGTCAATTGGCCGTGTGGTGACGGCAGGAAGAATACATTTGTCACCACCCCAACTCTTCCTGCGGGTGTCGTAAGAACCGACTAAGGGATTGAAGTGTCACTGGCCATTTTTGATGCACACAATACTGCCGATCGCCAACCCGCTTGCCCAGCGCAAGCGTGACGATTATGGGCATTTACCTCTTAATGCGTCGATCAATACGCATAGTTAATAGGAGAGGCCTAGGTCCAGCAGTGGACTGAGATAGGCTGATGATGTGATGTGTGATGTGTATTTTTTAACATGTATTTTACTCGATAACTTTGAGAATCATGAACCGATTGTTTTTTGACTTCGGACTTGACATTTTGACTTGGAGTATGGTCAATAGACATCCAGCCTTATTCATCATCATCAGCCTATGATAGTCCACTGCTGGATGTAGGCCTCTCCTATTAACTATGCGTATAGACGCATTATGCGTAAATGCCCATAATCGCCACGCTGGGCAAGTGGATTGTCGATCGCAGTAATGTGTCCACTGTGATGACGCTGCTGCCCATCATCAATCTTTAATCAAATATGGTCAGTGACACTTCAATCCCTTAGTCGACTCT
>JALPQI010008401.1:0-41243 GCA_025490895.1 Thaumatotibia leucotreta | reverse complement strand
GAGCTGGTCTCGATAACTTGACCACTCCGAGGCAAGTTCCAGAGGGAGTTCATCAGTCCAACTGATACCACTCAACCAAAGTTTTTGCAAAAACATTTTTGCAGTGATAATCACAGGTCCTAGAAATCCTAAAGGGTCATACGACTTGGCAATATCTGACAGTACTGACGTTTTGGTGAAGCGTTCTGTGGGTCCTGAAATATCTACCTTAAGCTCGAAGACATCGTGATGCGAGTTCCATCTGATACCTAAAGCCTTGATTGTATCATCAAGCTTGATGTCAACACTTGGTGTGCTTGTCTTTTCTGAACTGGGAATATTCTTCAATACGTCAGAACTGTTGGAGGACCATTTGTGCATTTCAAATTTACCTTTAGCCATAGCTTGTGTGATACGACTCTGTAACTTGGCAGCTTGTTCCGCGTCATTCGCACCTGTGAGCAAGTCATCCATGTAAAAGTCGTTACTGATGACGTCAACTAGGTCTGGGAATTCATCTTTCTCGTCTTGTGCAAGTTGCTTTAGTGTGCGAATAGCGAGGAACGGAGCACATGATGTGCCATACGTCACAGTCAACAAACGTTTCTCGACGATGTCGTCACTTGGAGAAGAGCGCCACAGTATGCGCTGGTAGTCAACATCTTCTTCAGCGACGAGAATTTGACGATACATCTGCTTTACGTCCGCCAGCAGACAAATCTTGTGAGTGCGCCAACGAACAATCAGATCGCGCAAGTCTTGCAATAGTGATGGTCCAATTAGTAACTCGTCGTTAAGAGATGAGCCATCTGGTGGCTGTGCAGTCCCATCAAAGACTACCCGAAGCTTTGTTGTGGTGCTGGATTCTCTGATCACGGCATGATGTGGTAAATGGTAGACCTTGTGTACTGGCTTATGCTGTGGGTCTACATCTTCAAGGTGATTCTGCTTCTGATATTGATCGATAAAATCCGCATAATCTTTTTGAAATTTAGGCTTGTGTGCGAATCTTCTTTCCATATGTATTAATCTTTGTAGTGCGATTTGTCGTGAGTTGCCTAAATTCTTTTCATAGTCATCTTTGAATGGTAAGCGTACGACATAACGACCATCTTCTTGTCTAGAGTGAGTTTCCTTATAGTGCTCTTCACATTGTGTCTCAAGATGTGTCATTGGTTTTTCATGTGGCTTGTATTCATCAGTCTCCCAGAATTTGCGTAAGAGTTGATCTACCTCGACGAGTGCCTTGTGTACGAAAATAGTGAAAGATGGAAGATCAGTTGATGATTTAGTCGGTCCAGAGACTAACCATCCCAGTTTCGATTGTTGTGCTAGGAGATTTTCATGTTTGTGAATTCCTTCAAGTAAAATACAAGCGTAGACATCGGCGCCCAGTAATACGTCAATACTTCCCGGTTTTTGCAAGTGAGGATCCGCTAGTTGCAATTGGGACAGGGCATGCCATTGTGAGATGTCAAACTCTTTGGTGGGTAACGGTGGTGCTAACTTCTTGAATATGTGAGCATTAACTTGGATAACATGGTGGGTGTCTATTCTCGAGTAAATATCTAAGTTAACGACGTGTCGTGCCTGTACCGTGTGATCCCCGATGCCAGTAACATTAGCTGACAGCAGAGTCTTCTTTAATCGCAGCAGTTGTACAGCAGATTCTGTAATTAAGGTTCCTTGTGAACCTTGATCAACAAGGGCTCTAAGTTGCACGAGAGAACCACTGCTATCCTTCACGTAAATCTGTGCTGTAGCCAGTATAACTTGCTTGTCGCTTAGTGAAACCTTCAGACTTGTGAGTTCCGTCGTTTGTGAGTCATTAGGTTCTGTGAGTGTCTCCATAGTGAGCGTCTTCGCTGTTATACTTTCGTAGTGCAATAGTGTATGGTGCTTGCGGTTACAGGTTCTACATGTTGTGGCTTGTCTACAATTCCGTATGGAATGTCCTTTGACAAGGCAATTGAAGCATAAGTTGTTGTTTCTTACAAATTCTTTGCGTTGTTCTACGTCAAGTTGTGAAAATTCAGTGCAGTGACAGATGTAGTGGTTTTTCTTGCAATATGAGCATTCCGTATCTATTTCAGTGGTGAAAGACCTCACATTCTTTGGCTTAGGTGCAGTAGTAGGTGGTTGAAATGTGGGCTCTTTTCTTTCTTTCTTCTGTGTAGCTTGTACCATTTCCATAGCTCTGAATCGTCCCTCTAGGTATGATGTGAGACTCTTATAAGTGGGCAACTCCATAGACGAACCAAGCGATTGCTCCCAAGCTTTGTGAGTTTCGTTATCTAACTTGGATACTACAATATGAACGATAATCGAATCCCAAGTAGTTGTGTCAATCTTCAAATTTGCTAAACTACTGAGACACTGGTTTGTAGTATCAAGAAGATCCTTGAGGCCTTTAGAGCATTCGGTAGTGAGTTTCTTTTGGTTCAGTAGGCGATTCAGTATGGTGTTAGCTATAACTCTATCGTTACTATAGCGGCTGACTAAGGCATTCCAAGCCTTCCCATAGTTGGCAGCTGTGAGCTCGAAATGACGGACGACTTGTTCTGCTTCACCCTTCAAGCTTGTTCTCAAATAATGATGTTTGTGTATGTCACTCAAACCAGGCTCATTGTGTACCATAGAGATAAACAAATCCTTGAAGTGCATCCATTCCTGATAATCACCGGAAAAGGACGGGAGATTTATTGGTGGGAGTTTACTCTTTGTACCAGTAGCTTGTGGTTCAGATGCGTGAGGCACTTGAAGTGAGGCACCTTGTGTTGTGATAGATTCCGTCAGTTCCAATAAAGTAGTCTTAAACTCCATATAAAGATCTTCGACATCATTGTAGAGCACTTTAAGTTCCTTTTTCTCTTCAACGTTTACTGACGTTTTCAAAATTTCTCGATGTTCAGTAATGAATTGCGTCCAATATTCTTCAAGCGACTCCACTCGTGTTTTCAAATAACTCGCAGTAAATCGTGATGACGAAGTCTTCTTGTGGTTAGTTTGAAGCCTTTTAATTTGACTAAAAATCTCTTCTTGTGATGCTATATTCGCCATTTTAGTTGAAAATTTTCTAAGTGATGACAGATTTCAAAGTCTTGAATTTATGGTATGTTGTTCGGTATTTAAATTTTTAAAGTTCTTTTTTAATAGAAATCACGCTAAGTCCAAGAAATCACAAAATTGTACTAAGTCCAAATTTAAGCGAATTTTTCTAAGTTTCAAATTCACAGGAAATTGCACTATGTCTTTTTTTACACGAAATATTCTAAGTGTTTTTCCCGCGCGAATTTACTAAGTCTTTGACACTTCACATTTTCCACTGTCACTGTACTCACGGTTATCCTAGGTTCCGAAGGACCAATGTTCACTCCCTACTGCACTGCACTTACGACTATTTGTAAATAAACACTTCACTGACAACTTATTACTCATTTATTCGATATCAATTTGGGTATATATAGAGCTGTAGGAAAATCTTAACATCGCGATGTAGCGACTGCGAAAACAGAGACATCTATCGTGAAAATAATACTACATTAAACAAGTATAATGATGAAAATTGCAAAAATAAGTTGCCGCCATCTTGGATCTCATAATGGACCCGAAAATTGTATTCAACGTATGCGAATTAGTCAGAAACGAGTATAATGATGAAAATTGCAAGAAAAATGTTCCCGCCATCTTGGATCTCAGAATGGACCCGGAAATCGTATTCCACGTATGCGAATTAGTCGGAAACGAGTATAATGGTGAAAATTGCAAACTAAAAAGTTCCCGCCATCTTGAATCTTAGAATGGGCCCGAAAATCGTAATCCACGCATGCGAATTAGTCAGAAACGAGTATAAAGATGAAAATTGCAAAAATAAGTTGCCGCCATCTTGGATCTCATAATGGACCCGAAAATTGTATTCAACGTATGCGAATTAGTCAGAAACGTGTATAATGGTGAAAATTGCAAGAAAAATGTTCCCGCCATCTTGGATCTCAGAATGGACCCGGAAATCGTATTGCACGTATGCGAATTAGTCAGAAACGAGTATAATGATGAAAATTACAAAAAAAAAAGTTCCCGCCATCTTGGATCTTAGAATGGAACTAAAAAAGATATTCCACGTATGCGAATTAGTCAGAAACGAGTATAATGATGAAAATTGCAAAAAAAAAGGTCCCGCCATCTTGGATTTTAGAATGGACTCGGAAATCGTATTCCACGTATGCGAATTAGTCGGAAACGAGTATAATGATGAAAATTGCAAACTAAAAAGTTCCCGCCATCTTGAATCTTAGAATGGACCCGAAAATCGTAATCCACGCATGCGAATTAGTCAGAAATGAGTATAAAGATGAAAATTGCAAAAATAAGTTGCCGCCATCTTGGATCTCATAATGGACCCGAAAATTGTATTCAACGTATGCGAATTAGTCAGAAACGAGTATAATGATGAAAATTGCAAGAAAAATGTTCCCGCCATCTTGGATCTCAGAATGGACCCGGAAATCGTATTGCACGTATGCGAATTAGTCAGAAACGAGTATAATGATGAAAATTACAAAAAAAAAGTTCCCGCCATCTTGGATCTTAGATTGGAACTAAAAAAGATATTCCACGTATGGATTTTAGAATGGAACTAAAAAAGATATTCCACGTATGCGAATTAGTCAGAAACGAGTATAATGATGAAAATTGCAAAAAAAAAGGTCCCGCCATCTTGGATTTTAGAATGGACTCGGAAATCGTATTCCACGTATGCGAATTAGTTTGAAACGAGTATAATGATGAAAATTGCAAAAAAAAAGTTCCCGCCGTCTTGGATTTTAGAATGGACCCGGAAATCGTATTCCACGTATGCGAATTAGTCGGAAACGAGTATAATGATGAAAACTGCAAAATAAAAAGTTCCCGCCATATTGAATTTTAGAATGGACCCGAAAATCGTATTCCACGCATGCGAATTAGTCAGAAACGAGTATAAAGATGAAAATTAAAAAAAAAGTTCCCGCCATCTTGGATTTTAGAATGGACCAGGAAATCGTATTCCACCTATGCGAATTAGTCAGAAACGAGTATAATGATGAAAATTGCAAAAATAAGTTGCCGCCATCTTGGATCTCATAATGGACCCGAAAATTGTATTCAACGTATGCGAATTAGTCAGAAACGAGTATAATGATGAAAATTGCAAGAAAAATGTTCCCGCCATCTTGGATCTCAGAATGGACCCGGAAATCGTATTGCACGTATGCGAATTAGTCAGAAATGAGTATAATGATGAAAATTACAAAAAAAAAGTTCCCGCCATCTTGGATCTTAGATTGGAACTAAAAAAGATATTCCACGTATGGATTTTAGAATGGAACTAAAAAAGATATTCCACGTATGCGAATTAGTCAGAAACGAGTATAATGATGAAAATTGCAAAAAAAAGGTCCCGCCATCTTGGATTTTAGAATGGACTCGGAAATCGTATTCCACGTATGCGAATTAGTCTGAAACGAGTATAATGATGAAAATTGCAAAAAAAAAGTTCCCGCCGTCTTGGATTTTAGAATGGACCCGAAAATCGTATTCCACGCATGCGAATTAGTCAGAAACGAGTATAAAGATGAAAATTAAAAAAAAAGTTCCCGCCATCTTGGATTTTAGAATGGACCAGGAAATCGTATTCCACCTATGCGAATTAGTCAGAAACGAGTATAATGATGAAAATTGCAAAAATAAGTTGCCGCCATCTTGGATCTCATAATGGACCCGAAAATTGTATTCAACGTATGCGAATTAGTCAGAAACGAGTATAATGATGAAAATTGCAAAAATAAGTTGCTGCCATCTTGGATCTCATAATGGACCCGAAAATTGTATTCAACGTATGCGAATTAGTCAGAAACGAGTATAACCCAACTCTGTCAGGAATAACTAGGTACAATCTTCACGCTTCAAGTTCGTCTGTATACTCATTTTCACCCTGTATAATTATGTATGTAACACCCTGTATGTATACGTATGTATCTATCGGATCTATGATCACTTTGTATAACTATAAAACGAAACGAAAGAGCTCGTTGATTCTGAGTAGAAAAAATGTATAAAAGTCCATATATGGAAAATTTTAAAAAACGACAACAAAATAAAAACCCGCCCGTTTGCACCTTGTAAAACACTGTTTTTACAAAATCAAAGATTATGTGCAACAAAAAACAAAAAAATAAAAAAACAAAGTTTGAAAAAAAAGAAACAAAAGAACATTTTCAGCGCGTATAGTTAGGATTTGAACCTGATACCACTGCTTCACAGCCGAACGCAGGAACCACATTACCAAACTCCCTATATCGTGGTACGGCAAAATATGCTATGTGTTGCAAGTGATCATGCGTTTCGTTCGTGGCAAGGTAGTGTATACTGTTTCAGAGCCATCTGTGCCAATGGAAGAACAACAAAGGTAGTGTATATACTGTTTCAGAGCCATCTGTATGCCATGCTCACGAACAACCGTGGCGCCGTCTAGTAGTGACAACATTTCAGGTGGATGCATTTTAATGTATGGTGCTGATATATCTACTTAAACTAAATAATCTCTGGTTTTGTTAAAAAAAACAGTATTTCTATGTTTAAGACATGATTTTATATATGATTTAAATGAAATAACTGGTTATTTTTTTGTATTTGTGGCCTTTGATGGGAAAAAAAATTCAGAGTTAATGTTATTTTTTTATGCAAAACGGACGTATACGCTCATAAAAGCAAGCGCACAGCACATATTACTTTCTAATAACACAAACACATCAAAAGAGGGTTAAAATACCTACAAGTTGATATATAACACATATATTATTAATGCTGTAAAAAAAATTTGTGAACAAAAAACTAATACAAAATCTTTAAACAGCTCCCCTGTAAAAAGTAATTTTTTGACTTGTGTCGCTTTTGTATTTAATGGACGATGTGTTTGTTCAGTTTGCAGTGGCCGGTCAAAATTCTGACCAACGCACAAGTTTTGTATCTTTTGAGCCCTAGTAGCTCTGTAGTATTTTTGTTGTTGAACCCTTGTATGAGAGCTTTAGAATGTGTGTTTCCTTTGGCGGTCTTCCACTCTCTGATGGCTCTCATTTTTTCCAGATTGTTAATCAGCGAATAAGCCTGTTGTTTGGTGGTTCCACAGAACGGTTCTGGTCCGATCAGGGGAGTGTCCGCACCTTTCCTGGCAAGTTCATCCGCTGCTTCATTTCCAGCAATGTTGGAGTGTCCTGGTACCCATCTAAGTGTGACTTTGTTGGAGTTAGCCAGGACGTTTAGCTTTATCTTGCAATCCAGGACAAGTCTAGAGTTGGTTTCAAGGGACTCTAGTGCTAACAGGGCAGCTTGACTGTCCGAATTGATGTAGATGTTTTGATTTCTGAGGTTTCTGTCCAGGTTAATCTCAGCACATCTGTTGATGGCGAAGACTTCTGCCTGGAAGATTGAGGCCAATTCACCCATGCTGACGCTCGCTCTGAGCTTAGGCCTCTCCCCATATATGCCACATCCTACTTTTTCGCCTTTTTTGGATCCATCCGTGTACCAAATGTGGCTTCCCTTTTCGACAGACATTTGGTCGTTCGCCCATTTGTGTCTCGAGGGAATTTCCACCTTGTACAGTTTGGTGAATTGACATTCTGTATGAATATCATCTGATGGCATGCTGAGGGTACTGTTTCCAAATACCTGGGCCTTAAGTGAGACAAGGGCTTGAGAGCGCCATGTAGGCCTGTTCAGCGTGCTTATTCTGTAGACGCATTGCTTTGCCTCCTTCTGCACTTGCAAGTGGAGTGGTGTTATATTAAGCAGTGCGTCTAGGGCCGCCCCTGGTGTAGAGGAGAAGGCCCCTGTTGCCGTTAGGCAGGCCGTACGTTGAAGGCTATTAAGGGAATTTATTGTTGTCTTTTGGCTAGCTTTGGGGCACCATACCGCGGAGGCGTAGGTGATGATGGGTCGCACTACCGCTGTATAGAGCCATAGAGCAATTTTGGGTTTTAATCCCCACCTTGCTCCAGCCATGCGACAACAAGACCATAGGGCCATTTTTGCTTTTTGTAAAATATTTTTCATGTGAGGATTCCATGTCAACTTTTGGTCAAATGTGACCCCTAGGTATTTCACCTCACTTGAATAGGGAATTGTTTGTCCATTAAGTTCTAGTTTTCCGTGTTTTTCCAGTTTTCTCTTTTTTGTGAAAGGTACTAACACCGTTTTACTCGGATTAATGGACAATTCATTTTCTTTACACCATTTAGATATTGTATTAAGAGCTCCTTGCATCAAATCTGAGATTGTATGGAGGCTGGGTCCTTTGATTATGATTACAAGGTCGTCGGCATATCCCTGTGTGTCATAATCTTTGTCCCGCAGTAATGCAAGGAGTTGATCCACTGCGAGGGTCCATAGTAGTGGGGATAAAACGCCTCCCTGAGGACATCCTCTCGTGGTGTGGAATTTATGTTCTAAGTAATTTGGTGTAGCAACTTATACTTCTTAAAGGTCGAGGTATTGATTTCAATAAGGATTGAATTTCGTTTTTTGTAGAAATTACTATAATTAGTTATTTACGTAAGCGTCCTTATAGTGAACAAATGAACATCAACAAAATAGGACGTATTACATGCAAAAGTAACATTCTATACATGTAACTCTCGCCTACCTAATAAAAATAACATTTCTAGGTTTAGCCATATTGCTAATGAATATTACTAGGCGTTAGTGATATAACAATATCAATAAGGGGCCCATTTCTCAAAAACTTGTACCTAAATTGTAATATAAGTGATACTGAAAGTAGAGTATCACCGATTATGTTCCAAAAAAATATATTTCCTAACTCTGTGCGCAAAAACGAACTTCGCGCACGTTTCGCGCGCGGTATTTCTCTTTTTGACGCACTTGTTATAAAAAAAATCGTCCCTTACACGTGCAAAACTCGTTTCACTCGGGCTCCAACTTTCACCATCGCCGAAAAAAAGTTTTCCCGCACTAGTTAGGAAATGTACTATTAAAGTTTTACATTAGCTAACCTACACTATTCATGTTTTTTTTTGTATAAATAATGATAAAATATTGACTTAAAAAACCCTTCTTTTAAATACCTATTCAACAATACTACCCCACACTAAAAGATTAGAGCCAAATAAAAAAACCGGCCAAGAGCATGTCGGGCCATGCTCAGTGTAGGGTCCGTAGTTGTTAAAAAATGGCTGAACCGATTCTGTTCGAAATAGTTATATTTTAAAGTATTCTATTAGCCCAATATTCATGATATTTATTCATATTTTTTGGACCTACGAATCAAAAGTTAGTCACAACTTTTTTTCTTCTGGATCGATTATCTCCGAAAATATTGACTTTAGAAAAACCTTTTTTTAAAACCCTTGTTATTTTTAAGATACCTATTCAATGATACCCCACACTATAGGATATCAGAAAATAAAAAAAAACATCACCACTTCACCAGTTGGGGAGGTACCCGAAATAAAAAATTGTTTTCTAGTTTTTATTGTACCGCTTTGGTGGCATGAAATTGCATATTTCTAGTAATAATGGCCACTGAGCTATGCTGCGGACAGACGGACGGACGGACAGACGGACAGACGGACATGGCGAAGCTATACGGGTTCCGTTTTTGCCATTTTGGCTACGGAACCCTAAAAATCATCCCTACTTTACCAGTAGGGGACGTACCCAATAAAAAACTTGTTTTCTTTTTCTTTGTTGACTTTGACTTTGTTCCATCACTTTGTCGGTGTAGACTTTATTCCACCACTTTCTAAAGTAGAGGCATCGTAAGAAGTCGTTTTTGACAGCTCACAATAGTGTTGTGAAACGCTCGATTTTACCGTCGTAAAATTTTCAGTCAAGTGCGAAAGGGCGTTAATTCTGGTTCTTGCCATTAAAAAAAAAAAATAATTAAAAAAGTGTTAGGTAATCCGAACTAAAAAAGTGTTTGGTAATCTTACTTAGAATCATTAGCAGGCAGCGAAACTTTGGTGCCGGTGACGTCATAATGACGTAAAGTCGCATTTAGGTAGGATGTTTTATAGGATGGATAGGACGTGACCTCTATAACCACTCACATGCTTTGATTTTTGCGATAGACTCTATTCCTATGTAAAATAAGAGTGATGACATGTAGCTAAAGTTACATGAAGCACGTCAGTGGATAAGCAAAATTCATAGCATTCACAACCTCTGTTAGCGAGGGATAGTAACTATATCCAATCAGAAGCATAAACAGTGTCCAAAATTAAAAATCATGGGTCAACAATTAATATCAGGGTCGCGTTTTATAAAGTTACAATTTACAATTTCGCTGTTTGCCTCTCTTTCTACCCAATATGTGCGTGCGTTAGAGAGGCAAACAGCGAAATTGTAAATTGTAACTTTATAAAACGCGACCCTATAGGTAATCGGTGTCCAAATGTAATGCAAGGTATTAAATAGTATTGGAGTCTGATATACAATATACGTAGGTAGTTTCACTTGGCAGTAATGTCAATGCAGAACTGACAGTGGTTGAGAACATGAGCTTGGACGCAAGTTTGCCAGCCTGCAGCGATCCACTCCCAACCCACGTTGGTAAACTTGCGTGCTAGCTCAGAGTGCAAAATGTAGGTATGCCAAATAGAGAAATGCCGTATATACAGTATATAAAGTCACTAAAACCATTTATTAAAATCAGAGCACATCTAGGCGATAAATAACGTAGTGGTACATAAATTATTATTCTACGAAAAATAAAATTATACGTGATTTTATATCAATTTTGACATTTATCTGGTTGTCAAGTTCAACACAGTCTGTAAAGCCGCGTATCCACCGGGCACACGGGCACGCGAGGACCTGTCGAAACCATAATAAACTTTTAGAAAATATGTGCGTACCTAATATTATAGCAATTATTCGTACCTCCATAAAAAAAGGTTTACTTATTTATTTCGATTGACGTATCGGTAAATTGCAGCAACAGTCGTAACATCACTATTCCGTACAGGCAACAATGAAGTTTGACATTTGCTCCATTATACTAACTGTCAACATTTACAGAACTTCATGTGCAAACAAACGTCAAAAACGACTTCTTACGATGCCTCTACTTTAGTACTAATGGCCAAAGAGCTATGCTACGCACAGACAGACAAACGAACATGATGAAACTATAAGGGTAATATAGTTTACTACGGAACCCAAAAAACGAGTCGCATTGAAAATCCTCCTTTTTTGAAGTCGGCTAAAAATATACCACTTCTTGGAAGCAGGCACAAGTCAGTAGTAATCAGTAATCACAAGAAGACACGACTAAAGACAAACAAGATTTATTCCTATTGCTTCCAAGACAGCGCGGGCTCTTCCCTTTACAACCCTTTTTACAGATACGGTTAAATAACACGCATCATATTTTAAAAACAATAGCGTAAACTTACGTTTAATTACAATATATCCTGACCACCTGCTATGCTATTTACACATTCGACGCTGCGTTCGTCAACGAGCTCGACGTCGAGACAGCCTTGTCTAAAATCCTAGTTGTTTTATTTGACATTAGGAATCGAGGCTATGAGCGAGGTTGTGGGCGAGTTAGTCGCTGTTTTTCGTTAGAGAATACGAAGTTCGTACATTAAACGTCAAACTCTCGACGCAGTGTAGTTTCAGCTCACGCCGCATTCGTCGCCGAGCACTAGTGTCGTTTAAAGTACATTAGTGAATACCATTTTTAGGCTCGACGCTGCCGCAGCGCTGACACAGCGCTGACAGCAAGGCGGTTTCCTTAGTCAATAACACTGCGACCACGGGTGTAACGTCATGCCCGTGTCGTCAGGATATATTTAAACTCTAAGTTTACGCGATTAAGACCCGTTTGTCTTTAAAATAGGAGTGATAATCATGAAAGTTTAAATCAATATAAGACGCATCATACCTACTAGCAATGTTCCGAGGAGAAGTTTCGTAAGTTACGAAACTTATATACAGAATGTTCTCGGCAATATTAATTTTATAAGATAAGATTTTAGAAGAATGAATATAGGTAGATAATGGGATCCCTTTCTTTCCCATATATTTGTTAATCCGAATTTCGTTAGTCAGAAATTGATATCCATATAATTTACTGACATAAGCATCAATAGTCATAATTTTTGTTAAGTATAACGATTAATAGATCTAACATTACTAACCTATAACATTACGTACTCTAATTACGAAAGGTATAAAATTGCTGACTATAACATTCAAAGGTCTATCTATAATTTTTTAGAAATATTTTAAGTCGTACATTTGAACCTATTAATGGTTCTTACTCATATTGTTTTAATAACTAACCGAATTTCATCCAAAAAAAATATTATTACACCTACGAAATTTATAACTTTCCTTAATTTCAATTAGGAAATTTATGGACTATGATGCAACTTAGGAAACTTCCTTACCTACTCGACTCTAAGGCAGGTCAGTGTAGGTACGACGACGAGCGAAGCGAGGACGAGTGTTAGGTTGAACTGTGACCCTATAGCGCGCGAGCCCAGCGAGCGAAGCGAGCGTGCCGCGGCAGCGGCCGGCGAAGTGCCAGGACCGACTTTTAAAATAATACTCTTACCATTTACTTACTAAGTTTATTACCAAGTTTACTTACTAAATTTATTAGGTGGTGGTGCGAATATAGACGTTGTAACAGTTATAATAAGGAAGGTTATGGCTTTTAACATTCTGGAAATGATGCTGTATGGATTTTAAAAGTTATGGGCATCGACTTTTATGACTAACAATAATTATGACCTACATAAAACTGACCACCGAATTATAATATAAATTTTTATGACTTATGACAATATGACTAAAAAAAATTCGGACCTAAAACGTTATTCGCTTCAAAAATCGAACTTCAAACTTTATGGGAACCAATAGAGACCCGTAGATAATACAAGTATTTTTTCAGTAATTTTTAGGATTATGTAGTTTTTAGATTTAGTTTTAATTTTTTTTACTGTAAGAATGTGTTTATGATTCTAATAAAGTGTAACTATTCCATATGTATAGGTTAGGTTAGTTAGATTTTTTTGATGTATATAAATTGTACAGTTTTGAAAAGAAAACACCCATAAAAAAATAAAAACAACACTTAAATTGTGTGTGAGCTTAGTAAAACGTCCCACTTTGTCGTTTGCCATAAAGCCGCTTTGTCGGTTTATTCATATGAAGATACAAGTAAATCTGGTCTTTATGGTAAGCAACAAAGTGGGACGTGTTTTACTAAAAACTAACACAATTTTATTTTAAAATAGCTACATTCAATTCGTGAAGGTAATTTGAACTACCCTTTCACGTGTCAATCGAAGTAAACGATATAATAGCAATATTAATAGAGATTCTCTGATTATAATTAGTGTCCCAATTGGATCTGATGTACATATATCAAATATTATATCTAATACATGTATAATATATTCAAAAAGCGCATCTGATTTATACAATATGTAAATGATTAGAAGAGGGATATACTTGAAATAGATTGGAAGGCTGTAGACCATAATATCCATTAAATATATGCTTATGTAGTATATGATTGCAGACCACACTGCTATGTAGAGTAACTGTGAACAAAAATATAAAAAAACTTATGACCAGAGATCGGACAAATGTGCGTCATTGTTTGCAATAATATGGACAGGACTCCAAAATTTATTGAATAATTAATCATTTAATCATTATCAGAAAATTACATATTTCACACCCGTAACTATGAAAACCTTTGTAAATAGTGACGTTAAAGCCTCGAAATCAGATTTCAAGAAATTATTCTTTTAATTATTCATTTAATCAACTTTCGAGTCATGTCCATATTATTGCGAACAATGACGCACATTTTTCCGATCTCTGCTTATGACCGAAACACACTTCCCTGTCATTTTCACAATTTAGAATTTATGGGTAAATTATGGGTTATTTCGATTCCACTCGAAATCACAAGCTCTTTTGATCCCAAACGGAGTCAAAATGTCGCAAAATTTCCATATATTCTCCAGATTGCCTTCTTTGTTACTGCCATACAAAGTTTATGGAAAATAGTAACTATAGGGAAAAAACCATGGGATATTTTTTCCCAGTGTGATCGAAAAAGCTTGTGATTCCGAGTAGAAATAACCCAAAATTTACCAAATCAAATATATAAAAAAAAAAACAAAATTCTTTATTTAGATTAATATCGTACAAACTGATTTGAGGGATGGTGTCTCCCGTTAAGCAATACATATGCCTGTGTTGGGAGGCACCGCTCTTCCATAATTAATTACATTTGTTTAACATACTATAACTAGGTAAAATATTTACAAGTTCTAAACAAACAATACATCATTATTCAATATACATAAACAAGCTAGTTATTATTATTATTTTTTCACATAGAGGAACAATACAAAAGGACAATTTACTATCTGAAAAAAAATACGTGCGTGCGTGCGCATACGTTAGTTCGTGTGTGTGTGTGTGTGTGTGTGCGTACCAATAAATTCAAAATTATGAAAATGGACAAAAAAAACTCAAATTGTCTGAGAAGTAGCACTTACCAAGCAAAATAAGGACATCAAAACAATAAATAAACTCTTTGGGTCTCCTGTTAGCAAAAATACCCAATATCGCCATTTTACGTCTTGCCACCACTTATAAAATATTGGAAATGTTAGCATTTTTTTGCTGTAAAGAAACAGTTACCTATAACACAGAGGGTTAAACTATACTTTATAGTACTTTCGTACTTATTAACGCTTTCAGGCGAGCTGACGTCTATAGACGTCGAATTAGTATATCTAACAACTTATATGAAGCTTCTCGTAAGAGTCGTGAGTACTAATTGTAAAATCGCAAAAATAAATATTTATATGTGTCGTGTAGGTATTGTAGAGAACTTAAAGATTACTAAATTTATCGTATTAATCGAATCGATATCTTATCTTATCCGAGCAGTGAGTATACATATAAAAATACTACACGCAATATAAACGAGAAAGTGTCTGTTTGTTTCGGTCATCTGTAGCCTAGTTGACTTGACACTGCCTACGAAGTTCCGGGTTCAAATCCTGGCGAGGGCATTATTTGTGTATTTATTTATCACAAATATTTGTTCCTTAGTCGTAGCTGTCTATTGTATTTAAGTACCTATCTGTATCTATCTATTATATTTATCGTGGCTTGGTACCCACATCACAAGCCTTAATTGAGTTTTCTGTGGGACTAGGTCGACGTGTAAAATGTCCAAAATATTTATTTATTTAATATTTTTTTTTTTTTTTCCAATGCCAAAGCGGAAGACCAGCGCTGGCTCTGCTGGCAAAATGCTGAATTTTGGCCATTTCGAGACAAAATTTCGTGTTTACTGTTTTGTTTTGTTTGTACTGTGTCTCGAATAAACGTTTTTTCTTTCTTTCTTTCTTTCTTTCTTTCTTTCTTCATTTCTCACTTATAGCCTTTTTCCTCTTCTTAAGTTGGTCCCTCATTTTGGGACTATCACAATCTACTAATTCGAATCAGTTTAGGATCTAATCAGCGGCCCTACCGCGAAAAACGAAAGTCATAAATTTCGAAGATTTGTCTCTCTCACTCTAATGACGGCTTCGTTTGAGTGACAGAGAAAAATCCTTGAAATTTACGAATTTCGATTTTTGCGGTAGTAGGCCTGAATCATGATGTGTCAGTTCCATAGAATATCTGTCAAAAACTGACAAACTAAGCCACATGTGATCTCTTAAGATCTCTTAAGATCACATGTGGCTTGATCTCCCCCCAAAAAAAATCTATTACGTCACGTTTTTTGTATGAACTTATTACGAGCGTCTTATTATAGTCCTTAGTCGTCTTATTATGGCCGTGTGGTGATGGCAGTAAGAATATATTTGTTTGTCACCACCCCAACTCCTCCTGCGGGTGTCGTAAAAGTCGACTAGGTATTGAAGTGTCACTGACCATTATTTGATAAAAGATTGATGATGGGCAGCAGCGTCATCCTAGTGGACACATTACCGCGATCGCCAATCCGCTTGTGGCGATTATGGGCATTTACCTCCTAATGCGTCTAATATGCATAGTTAATAGGAGAGGCCTACGTCCGGCAGTGGACTATCATAGGCTGATGATGATTACGAGCGTCACGTAACGGAAACTCAAATTTTGTATGAAAGTTGTGGGATGCTATTTTTTATTATCTATATCGAATCAGCTCGTGATTCTTCCAATACGTCCAGATCTGGAGGTATTTAGAAAACGCCTAAATACTGACGGATTCGCGGACCTAAGCTAGTATAACACAAAGATTAAAATATTATACTAAAACTCCTACAATGAGCTACCTCTCTCTACCTATTTCATTCTACCTTGCCTTGTTAGCTTGTGTCGAAGCGAGACACTGTGACGTTGTCGACAGTGAGTAATATCAGACTCATGTTAAAAAGGGAATTCCCCGTAATACTTTTTTTTTCAGTTTTATCTCATACGAGTATTTTGCAATAAAACACGTACGTCAAATTGGTCCAGAAAGTACCATGTCGATGGTTCGGTGATTGCATTTGTTATGTTATGGCATTTTATAACTTCTTTGCAGTCGTAGGATTACAAAGTAACGGAAGTAACTTGCAAATAGACAAAACATCTTAAAAAAACATAGAAGTTATGTCAATATCACGGGTTCCCTCTATCTGGCATAATTTTTTTTGGCCGAAACGCTTATGACATAACAAACTTGGCATAATCTATTTTGGCATAATCTTAATTAGACAGAAACATCACTAGGCATAAATAACAATATTTCGAACATTATTTTGCCCAAAACTATCTTCGCATATTATTATTAACGCCGAGTGCTATAAGACAGAAATTAGATTTGCATTTTTTTTTGCATAGGTATAGCCACATGTTCGAAACTTACCTTGCATTTTTCATCAGGCAGAATTTGTTGTGAGAGTGAAAATATCTGCAGTGAGCGAGCGACCTTCGCTGTCGAGCGAACATAACCTTCCGGGGCAGATCCGACTCGAATAGGTTAGGCTAGAAGACTAAGGCGGGAAGCTTTGCTCCCGCCTTAGTCTTCGAGGTTACTTTTTTTTCAGCAACCTAGAAAGTACTCAGCTCAGTAACACGGTAAGTAGCGTGCAGAATATTACTACTACATAACATCGATTATATTGAGAGATTGTAAGTATTCCTTCTCTGTTATGCTAAAACAAACTATGCCGATACTTTTTATGCATATCTAGATTATGCCTCATCATAAATCGAAATAATGCTCGTATAATATTCGAAAAACTAAATCTGCCACGACAAAATATGCTAAAGTTGAGTATGCCACAACAGTTTCTGCACAAAGCCCATTATGACTACATAATGTATGCTATAAGTATAGCATTATTCATAAAAGAATTATGCCACTACAGGGTGAACCCAATATCACCGGGTGAAAGACTACTTCAAACATATTGCGAAAACACAACGTCAAATTTCTCGGGTATAGGTATGCAATCCATTACAAGGCTAGGCGCCTTTGACCATTCTCTAAGGGCTCTTTGACCGGTGGTTGCTAATAAGACCGAGTGGCCGAGGGGTACAGGCATCAGCCGCGAAAGCCGAATACGTGGGTTCAATCCCCACCTAGGACATAGGTGATCTTGGTCGTTTTTCTTTGGTACATATATGACATCTTTCTAATATTTATAATTTTTATAGTATTAAGTAGAGTCACTACTGGAGAAAAATTAAAAGTACAAATCAAAATATTTAGTTAATAAATAATTTGATTTGTCTTTTCGCAATATGTTCAATAGTTGGCAGCACCAGCTCTCTCTAGCTATTCTAGAAAATTGTAAAGTATTCTAATAGGAGGTACAGGCATGTATTGCTTGCCCTTAGATAATGGTCAAAGGCGCCTAGCCTTGTATGGGATTGCATATACCCGAGAAATTTGACCGGTGGTTGCTAAGACCGAGTGGCCGAGGGGTACAGGCATCAGCCGCGAAAGCTGAGTACGTGGGTTCAATCCCCACCTCGGACATAGGTGATCTTGGTCGTTTTTCTTTGGTATATGACATCTAATATTTATAACTACTTCAAACAGTTTAAAATCACGTGCCAATTGCTTTTTCTTTAATGTTGTAAATTCGTTTGTCTTATTTGTTTGTGTAGGTACTGTGAAATTGACTTTTCCCGACTTTTTATTTCATTGCAAGTTTGAAAAAGCACTTATACTTGCTTCGCCTGTAGCCCAAACTTACCCAGCCTGTCAATATTGGTTGGCATCTGCAGTGATGTACTATAGTTTTAACATTTTTACGTAGGTAGGGAAAAATAGTAGTATGAAAAGTTATTCAGTTTAACCTACCAAATCACTCCGTTCAAGGTTTTCAGTGGCTCGTGGAACACCGTGTAGTGCTTCAAAACTTTTCTTTAAAAAATCCAAGAATATCTCAAACAGATAAAATGAAATCGCGTGTTTTTTTTATTTTGTAAATTCGTTTCATTATTTGTCTTGTTTGTTTGTGTACTGGGAAATTGATTTCCGATATCCTGATTTTTTTATTTCATTAGAAGTTTAAGAATAGCACTAGCTAATAGCTGCTAATATTGGTTGGCATCTGCACTGATGTACTATATATAGTTTTTACATTTTTACGTGGCTTCAAAACTTTTCTTTACAACCAGTAAAATATCCAATTATTACCCACCTGAGTCGAAACAGGAAACACCCAATGCGTTTCATTATTTATAAGTATAGTATTATTTGAAACCAGATCCAGGTGCAACCGGTCATTGACCCCGACAGGTTTTAGGTTGTATGGACGCACACATACATACCCATATGTATGGATTGTACGGCTTTTGGGACTGGATTCGTCGCAGACAGGTGGCAAAGCTCTTTCGCAATTGTTTCGCATCCCTTAAGGCTGAGCCACACCGGGAAGGTAGCACGTGCACGAACGAGTTGTAGCGTTGGTAATGTCATAGTAGATAACACCGCTTGCACGTCACGCGCACGTGCACGCCACGCTAGCAGTGTACCATCTAATCTTCTTCTTCTTCTTCATATTTAAGAGCTGTGCTCTTGTCGGAACCCATCCGGTCCTCTGCCAACTCCTTAACCTTTTGATACGACACGAGCTGAACCTTCTCTTTTATTTGGTTGAAATAGTTGATCCTCGGCCTTCCTCTCCCTCTCCTTCCCTCTATCTTTCCTTCTAAGATGTTTTTAAGGAACAGGTCGTGTCATAGCAGATGTCCAATCAGTACTCCTCTTCTATTTTCTTTTGTTTGCAATATATGCCTCCTCTTAACCCTCTCCAGCACCCTTGCGTTTGATATCATTTCGGTCCTAATTCCCTCCATCCTCCGCCAACACCACATTTCAATTCCAATTTTTCTCTATCTCTTTGTGTCAGTGTCCACGTTTCGCTGGCGTATAAGGCAATACTCCATATCCATGATTTAATCAAATGTTTCTTAGTTTTAGTAGACATCTAATATGGCATTTACATATGTTACAACGCGCACGCCACGTACACGCATCTAATGTGAATTGGCTTTTAGCTGTTGTAAAATAAAAAATAAAAGCCGGCCAAGAGCATGTCGGGCAGGGCCAAGTTCACTGTAGGATTCCGTAGTTATTCAAAACTGTACATTGTGTTATTTTTGTAGAATTTTTTTGTCAAGTTCTACTTTCGAGATTCATTTCTTATTTTTTAAACCCATGGTTCATAAGTTAGAGGGGAGGGCACATTTTATAACATCCCAGAAGAGGGGTCACCTGATAATTAAATAAATATTTTTGGACATCTTTACACAAATGACCTACTCTCACGGTAAGCTCAATTAAGGCTTGTGATGTGGGTGCCAGGCGACGATATATATAATAGATAGATACATATAGATACATAAATACATAGACAGCCATGACCATGACCAAGGAACAAATATTTGCGACAAATAAATACCTACACAAATAATCCCCTCGCCGGGATTCGAACTCGGGTCACTACCAACAAGGCTACTGAGGCTGACGGGGTGTTAGTGTAGGACATAATAATAATATATTATAAATTATCTGTAGGGTAACATGGTTAACCCTGGATCACTCCATTTTACAAGGCCTATATCTCGAAAAATATTCGTGCTATTTACATAATTTTTGGACTATCGTATACTTCATTTATTCGAAATTCATTTGATTGCGGTCTGGAAAGTGTATTAGAAGCTATTTAGAAACAGTAGAACTTTAAAAAAAAAGTGGAATTTGATCCATTGTGCAACAGGGGGGGTGAACAATGAATATATCAGTTGTTCACAGTGGGCCAAGGAGAATTACGTGGGCAAGATAAGGAAAAAATCAATGAAACAACAACGTTTATTCATTTTTTTTATTTCAATAACCAGTCACTCTTAATTATTTACTACTACAACCTACTTGATAGGTGTATTAATCTTATTTGAGATCAAATTCCGGACATTTCCGGTTCAGGACATAATCAAACTAGTAACAGCGACTGCATAAGGTGAACCTGAAGCCCCTTATTACCTCTTTAGTCTTATCACTCTCTGCATAATATAATACTTTCATGAAATCAAATTTTCTAAAAGCTGAATGATGCTGGATGTCATTTTCAAGACTTTCAAAAAAAGCCCTTACAGTTTCTTTGTTAAATACTGTAGCTCGCGCCAGACTACATGCCTCTGGTTTCCATAAAGATAGCTCTGCGTGCTGGGTGTCTTTCGCGAAAGCCTCTTAGCCAATCAATGCCGGCCATTTGATTTTGTTCCCAGGAAGGTGGCATGTTAATATTATTGGGTACTGCCATTTGGTATGCCATATGTCAGCAGTCTTTGGCGGATAGACCGTAAAACTATACTGCACATTTCTTATAGTAGTCTTCCATTTTTGATGGTTTTTAGAGCCGTTTCCATTAACTGGGCAGTAATGCCGCCTACTTTTCGATAGATCACCCTTTCCTCGACATTCTGTAATAAAAAATGATTGTTATAATTTGACGAAACTTACATAATTACACACTGGGTCACTGACTCATTGTGTACTTGACCCACTTGACCCAGTGTCTACCCTTACGTCAAAATAAATTTAAAAAATTAAATATACTAGAAAATATATTCACATCGAAAAAAAAACGAATCTACGCAATAGTTAATTAATCAAGTTAATATTGAAAAAATAACAAGGCTTATACTGGCAAGTGTTTGGAAAATATAGTTTAAATTCCGACTTACATAAATGTTTCCATCACGTGGCGCTGACACTTAGACACCTGCACTCGACGTTGTGCTTGCGCGGCTCCATGGAGACTGAGATAGTAAGGACGTGTCGGTCAAAGGTATCTAGGGTGCGTAGAAAAGTAATAATAACGCTGTGCGTTTTGTAGTTGTGTGCGAAACCTACTGTGTACCAGCAACCCAGTGTCAACCATGTTACCCTACACAATAATTCGACTCGCAATGTAGATGTAGAGCAACATACTCGAGTTAAACGCTCGTTGACAGCTAATTTCAAAAGCTGATGACTGATGACATAACTGCATTATCAATATTAAGAAATGTTCGTACTTACATTGCCACGATATACTACCTAGTTCAGAAGTTGAACTCATTTCCAAAAAAAATTCAAAGGCGTCATATATTCGGTTTTGGGACGCAAGATTTTTTTGCGAATATGTTTGGCAAACTGTTTTAATGCAAACAATAACATACACAAATACAATAACAAGATACATACATATATACATCATCAGCCCATGATAGTCCACTGCTGGACGTAAGCCTCCCCTATTATCTATGCGTATAGATGCATTTAGAGGTAATCCCGTAATCGCCAAGCGGATTGGCGATCGCAGGAATGTGTCCACTATGATGACGCTGCTTCCCATTATCAATATTTTATCAAATAATGGTCAGTGACACTTCAATCCCTTAGTCGCCTCTTACGACACCCGCAGGAGGAATTGGAGTTGTGACGAATCTATTCTTACTGCCGTCACCACACGGCCCCAACCATAACAAAGATACAGATAAGATAAACAATACTTATCTAAAGTTTTCAGCAACATAAAACTTTATTATGCAACATAAAAACACAACTTTCATACATAAACTTATCTCTAAATGCCTGCGAATTCGCCAAAGTTCCATACAAACAGCGAAAGATAAAAAAATAACTTCACGCAAATATAACCTCTATTATACTTCTTGTTAAAGCGAATTTTCGCTACAAAGTTACTTGCAGTTACGGTATATCCTTTTAAAAGGTTCATGCCAAAATAGCCATTCCGTGGTTTGAATTTAGTATGCCATAAGGGGTATTTTAGGTTGAAGTCTGGACGGAGTTACGACATTTTCGTTTGTGTGAAGGCATTTAACGCAGACTTCAAACTTATTCTCGCGTAATGTCGATGGATTGTAAAGAGGCATTCTGATCGGTTGAAATTTCATTCAACATTAATTTATGAACACAACCATTTTTTTCTCTCTTAAAGGTGCATTTAGACCAAACGAGCATTCGCTCATTCTATTCCCCACTCTACGAAATCAGCGAATTTCAACGAATCACGTTTTGTGTAACGAACGAATTTCGTAGAGTGGGGGATAGAATGAGCGAATGCTCGTTTGGTTTTAATGCACCTTAAGAAACTCCCTACGTTCAAACGATTATCCTACGAACAAATAAAACATACGCCATACTAAATTGTCTTTCAAAAACGGTCTTTAATTTCAGTTGACTAGTGTAACCCCCTCTTCAATGCAATCACGGTAATGAATTTTAATATTATCAACCTATAAAAACTTAAACCGCCATTTAAAAATACAGTAAGCTGTAGCTGTGATTGTTCGTTGATTGGATTCTATTCTACAGTGGAATCCATCACTTTATTCGAGCTTCAATGAACGCCCCCGCCGGAAATAAATCATTTTGATCCCTTGTGATACAATCTAATACAGTAGCTCTACCGCGAACTAAAAAAAAAACATGAATTTCGTGATTTAGCGGCGAATGCTGAGGATTTGGATGTAGATTCCGTTCCAGTGGTTTTTTTCCGGACTTTATTTTATATGTATTTGTTATGTTGGTATATGACATTTCCATTCCTAATATTCATATTTCATATACAATATACAGTTATACACCGTGCTAGCGTTGAACACGTCGGAAAAATTGAAATGTTTTTATCGGAAAAATATGCAATTTAGAGATTTTCCGCCTTTTCCGGGTTTTTACAGAAATAGTCATTGTCACAGTCACTGTCACTCCTTCAATCAATTTAAAAAAAAAAGGAATGACACGAGCGACCCTGACGTCGACATATTTTTTTTCTATTTCATTGTACTAATTGTGGACAAACGCTCTATTTACCCATAAAACTGCACAAATGTCACTTCATTCACTTAAAAAAAGATTATGAACAATTTATAAGAAATAAAAATAAAAGAGCCGCGTTTTCTTAAACCTTAAGGCGACGAATAAGTATCAGGGAAAAATATAATATTCATACCTTCAGAAAAATTTATATAGCCAATTGACTCTTCCTCTATGACATCGCATTCTCCTGGCACAAGAAAAAAAATAGGCCTAATTCTCATTGGTTCAGAGTTGAAAATTAAAGGACAACGATGATTTTTTCCGAAAAAATTAGAAAAAAAATCTGTTTGGAAATAATATGGACGGCATTTAACCCTCTGCATCTGAGGTGACGTATCTCAGATGTATTTTCCACTTTATGGTGTTGATAATAATAAGCAGAGATCGGACAAATGTGCGTCATTGTTCGCAATAATATGGCTATAACTCCAAAGTTGATTAAATTAATAATTAAACGAATATTTTTTTGAAATATGATTTCGATGCTTTTTGTGACTATTTACATGTGCTCATTTAATTTTTAGGGACCTGGCTAGGCGCCTCGTGGACGTTACGGGTGACCAGAGGGCTGGCTCCTATCTTGCCCAGCGAATAGGCATTGCCATTCAGCGGGGCAATGCCACCAGCCTTCGGGGCACCCTACCACGTGGCGCCGAGCTAGCTCCCATTTTTTATTTGTAAATAGATGTATAGGTATATTTAATTTTTAGTTTTTTATTTATAGTTATTTAATTTAATTAGTCTTATTTTTTTTTGTTACTATTAAATTGGTAATAAACAAATAAATTTACAACGGTTTTCATAGTTACAGGTGTCAAATAGATAATTTTCTGAAAATGATTAAATGATTAATTATTCAATCAAATTTGGAGTCATATCCATACTATTGCAAACAATCACGCATTTTTGTCCGATCTCTGAAGGTGCGTTTAAACCAAAAGAGCATTCGCTGTTCTAGCGCCCGTTCTAAGAAATCAACCAATCACGTTTTGTGTACCGATCGAATTTCATAGAGTGGGAGGTTAAAACAGCGAATGCTCTTTTAGTTTAACCGCACCTTGATAATTAGACATATGTCACGTGACCGACAGTGGCAGAGGGTTAATATGGACATTTTGAACGCTACACCGTGCACGCATCCTAACAAAATCATCAAGTATGCAACTCCCGCGCAAGCCTTGAACGGCGCAGACGCAAGCCAGTCCCGCGCCGCCCGCCGCCGCACGCGCACGCCTCGCAACCGCTTCAGAAACGCTCGCGAAACGCTCACGAAACGCGTGTTAAGTGTTGTGATGTGTGTTTGTTTTCTTGGTGAGTTTTTTATTAATTTAGGTTTATTTTTGGAATTGTCTTTGAGTGAGTATGGATTGGTGAGGTGTAGATTTGGAAATGTTTTGTAGGTTTGCGGATATTACGTCATTCTTAAGTTCAAGTTTCAGCGGCCTTAACGCGAACTTCGTAATCAAATTTAGAGGATTTGTCTCTGTCCCTCTAATGACGCCTTCGTAGGAGTGACGGAGAAATATCCCCGAAATTTGCAGATTTCGTAGTTCACAGTAGGACCGCAGGACAAGAATCAAGTAAACCCGAATTTTAGAGCTGAAACTAGGGTTGCCACCGATACTATAATATATAGTATCGTACTATATTTCACTCGAATGTACTATATAATATAGAAAACCAACATAGTACGTAAAATACTATATTTTATGACATCTTACGGCTTCAATTTTGTGAGTGTTTGTAATTTCGAAATGGGCCGAAATTGCCTTATTCGCGGCAACTAACCTTTAACTGTCAATCTGACACTGACAAGTTAAATAGGTGTACTTTTTTTTTCACTTTCCCTGTAAGTAGTTACTTTTTTTTTACATTTTCATAAAAATACTATTTTGCCTTTTTAAAAAAGGTGGCAACCCTGAGCTGAAACCCGGACATCGTCGAGTGATAGAGTTGTCCGGAACTCCGGACACAGCACGTGTGTCGGGGACTGAAAAAAATTTCCTTTTTTTATCCGGACTTTCACTAAAACCGCACCCTGACGCTCGGACGTAAACAAGGACAAATCCGAGAAAATCCGGATAGATGGCAACCCTTTTAGATGCCTTAAACACAATTATATAACCTACGAACATTACAGGAAGAAAATTATGAAAACGGATAAACTCACTTATATTAATGAACTTTAGCTTCATTCCGACGTTTCGAACACTTTACAGTCAAGTGATTGGTTCTGTCAAGTGTTCGAAACGTCGGAATGAAGTTAAAGTTAATACGCGAGTTTATCCGTTTTCATAGTTTTATTTCATGTGTAATCCTCAAAACCGAAGAAAATATCATTATAGAAGGTTTATTTTTATTCATAAACTTAACTAAACACTTAACTAAACAAAGACACATACTATACCTACTAAACAAACCAGAAATAAACAAAGCCACGAAATGGCTATCGAAACAAAACTTTTTTAAAAGCCAATTGAAGTACCAATAAAGGTCTCTGCCCACTAGACCGTACCATACCATGACCGTAGCATGAACGTATCAGACAAAAAACTATTATTTGTATTGAAAAGTATGAGACTATGCCCACTAGGACGTTCCAGCGCCGGCCAACACCGCCTCATACTGCCAAAAGTACAAGTTGACCGTGTGGTGACGGCAGTAAGAATACATTTACCACCGCCCCAACTCTTCCCGCGGGTGTCGTAAGAGTCTACTAAGTGATTGAAGTGTCATTGACCATTAATCGACTGATGATGGGCAGCAGCGTCATCATACTGGATACACTACTGTGATCACCAACCCACTTGCCCAGCGTGGCGATATGACTCTTAGGTATATTTACCTCCTAATGCATCCGTACGCATAGGTAATAGTAATAGGAGAGGCCTATGTCCAGCAGTGGACAAATATAGGCTGATGATGTGATGTAGTACAAATAAGGTAAAAGTTGTCGAGTACCTACTCCTGCTCTTATTAGAAATATGCTACATAACTCCACAGAATTACGCTTAGACGTGTGCGCCGATGTCAAAATGATCGGCGGCGGCGTTTGCCGAAAAGTCGGCGGCGGCGGCGTGATTTCGGCGTGGAATCGGCGTCAAGGTCACGTAAATATAAAAACGGAATTCGATCGTATTATTTGTTACAATTAAGGTAAATACAATATAAATGTTCAATAAACACCACCAATGACCACCTTAACCACCATCTGATCAATAGATAACAGTTTTCTATTCACACCATGTTCTAACATAATATGTATTTCCAACAATAACTGGGCTTGGACTAACTCTATTCATCATCGTTAAATGATGATAGTAATGATACGTAACTATTACATAGTGCGCAGCCCACATCCAATGGATTCCACCTATCTTTGCCAGGTCATCGGTCCATCGTATTGGGAGCCTTCCTACGCTGCGTCGACAAGTTTATGCTTGCCTTGCAACTCAACAGTAATTTTGCGGGCAATATGTCTAACCCACTGCCACACATTTTTTTGAGCTACGTTGGTTTTTTCGGTTCAGTTATTCTACGGCTCTCGACATTCCTATTTCAATCTTGTAGGGAAATCCTCTTTCCAGCAATTTAATCGCTCATTGAGTGATCTTTTTACTAAGCCCCTAGTGAACTACCAAGTTTTAGAGCCGTAAGTAACACTTGGTCGAAGAAGTTAGTTTTAAAATAAACTGCGGGATATTGAATGAGAAGATATTGTGCGACCTTTTCCTTAAAGTTAGATTCACCGAACTGGACTAGCTGTCTGTCCCCGGTACACATATTCGTCGACTTTGAGCTTAAATCTTGACTGGAGCTTGTATCACATGGACTAGATATTTGATATGATCTTCGTTGATCTTCGTTGTATCTTAAGCGCACCGCATTCAGGGGCTCCAACTGGGCTGGGGCGCATTTGACAAGTTAGACGACGTTTTCAAATCTAAAATCCCACAGTCACTAAAAACTAGGGTCTACAACCAATGTGTTTTACCGGTGATTATATACGTGCGAAACTTGGACTCTTAAGGATTCGACAGCTCAGAGTGGCACAGCGAGCTATGGAGCGCTCAATGCTTGGAATCTCTCTGCGGGGAAATCCGAAATACGGAAATTCACCATCGCACTAAGGTCACCGACATCGGCAAAAAAGTTGCGCAGTTAAAATTGCAATGGGCCGGCCAAGTTTCCCGCAGGGATGATGATCGTTGGGGCTATCGTGTGTCTTCTTGGAGACCTCGCTTAGGGAAACGCAGGGACGGAAAACCACGAGCCAGATGGTCGGACGATATTAAAAAGACGGCAGAGCTGACCTAGAATCGCATCGCCGCAACCAAAACGAAGTGGAAAACCATTTAAGAGGCATATGTTCAGCAGTGGACGCAGATGGGTGTTTCTATCATTTCGTGCAAATCATATGTTTGCTGAAATAAAAAATAAACTAACTCCTAAATTCATTTCAAATATTTTTTATATGTTGCGTGAGGTTCATAGGTATACTTAGCATCTAAAATTAATTCTATTATTGCAACATAAAATATATAAATAAAATATAAACATGCTAAAAACTCATTACCATCACCGGTCAGAACCTAGATTTACAGATTTGAGAGCGATTTACATAACTATTACATGTACTACTTTGATTCAACCACTTAATTTAGATGAAGTATTTATAAGGGAATGAAAGTTTAGTGGTTTAACAGTTTTAACACTGAATATTTAATTCCACTGCAGCAAAATCTTTTTGTCACGAAAATAATTTCATTACCATATATATAGTTTGCAACAACGGAATTGGCCAGTAGGCATTGCAAATGTTATTCTATACGAAGTTCCCTCTGTCCGCGATCCCCACCTCAGTCGGCTAGTAAACAGTGAACAAGACGGACGTGTGCCATTTTTTTATGAAAAAATATATCGCGGCGGATTTTTGGATTTGGTACAGTTTTTTTTCATTACCATTGGCACTGTTTTGATATGAATTTTTAAGTGGTTTATTGAACTGTGAATACTTAAATAATGAATATTCTATTCGAATGCTTAGTGAATGAATGGACCTGCAATTGCATTTATTTTTAAAGAGTTAATCTACAAAAGGTAAGGAAAAGTCATTACCATTCTTGTCATTACCGTAATTTACTGGTAACATACTAAAGAGAATGGTAATGAACTAAAAATTATGGTAATGAATTTCAGTATTAAATTCTTGCCACCATCTTATGTTAATTACCATTCTCGTTTTTATCATGCACCTGACTGTTGAAAGTAACAAGTAATATTCAAAACTACATTTTCAGTAGGTATATTCCAAATATAACAAGTTATTCATTAAAAGATCTCAAAATTCAAACTTAAACTTTCGACTACGTTATTTCTTTTTTCGACCTATCATTACCAACATCGCATTTTCATTCCCATATTCTATACGTCATTACCATTTCTTTTGGAAAAATCTTTTGTTCATAAATCGGTCAATTTTGCGTACAATTGAAAATGTATTATAGATTAATGTTTCTTTTTCGTAAGTCTTACCATTGCCACAACAAAAAAATGAAAAAAAAAAATTCTCCCAAACTCTCCCAATTTGCACGAAATGATAGAAACACCCAGATATGCTGAGAAGAAGAAGAAGATTCAGGGGTTCCATTGCCATCAATGAGTAGGTAAAGTGCTCAAGATCTCCAAGGTTTTAGCCATAATTACTTTATAGTCGGCAAACCGAACGTGGGTGCTATAACTATTGATATACTCACTATTGATGTTGATGACAAAGCCCTTTACAGACCTACATCTTGAAGACGAAGAGATCCCAAAGCAACGAAAAACAGTTTTGACTTACTGCAATGGTATGGGTTTCGAATATCGGTCCTGGAGACGAACCGGACGCTACAATATAAGTACCGGTAGTCTACTTGGCTTACTTGTTCTACTGTTTGTTGGTTACTTGTTCTTTGGACACATACATAGCCCACAAACATGGAAGACCTGCAAAAATTTATTTTCTCAGGAAAGTTTGAAAGGAAAAGACCGAGCCCCATGCACTGGACAGACCAGATCCTCACCACATTCAAAATTCAAGTTGCTGAAGCGGTCGACGCTGCCAAAGGTCCACGTTGGTGGAAGATCGTGAAAGAGAAATTGATGACTTGATAATTACGATCCCCGGCATTGTGGTATCGGCGTAAAGAGCAAGAGTCTACTCGGTACCGCTGGAAATACCCGGATTGGCCAGTTTTAACCCCTTATTCATAAACGTCTCGATCGTTTCAAATGCTTCATAGGCCACCAACGTTCCAGAGGGGCAAGTTATACTTCTCGGTCTTCCGTATAACCCGACGTTGCTTGTGCAAAAACCAAAACCGCCTTGTTCAGGAGGCTGGATGTCGTTGAGCCTAGTATCCACGTGTAATGAAAGTTTATTTCCGGAATAAGAGCATTATGTAAATACATAAAGCAAATACGAAGCTTAGTATTTAACCCATAAGAAATAAGTCTGTTATTCAGTCAAGGCCACGCCGATTTCACGCCGACCATTAGTCGGCGGCGGCGGCGTGGCGAAAAAGGTCGGCGGCGGCGTGACGCCGGCGTGGCGCACACGTCTAATTACGCTATAGAATATAATTAAAACGGAGCTAAAAACCTACATACATTAACATTCAAAGACTAGAGGACTGAATATATTAAATTGATTATATGATTATAGCTATGCGTGGGAACATACAATTCATACAACCTCAAGGCAAACGCCTTAGGTCAGATTTGTTTTGCATAGAAACAATGATTATAAATAATGATGACGAGAAGATACTTTTTACAATTCTTGAGAATCTTTTGAGTTATGCTAGCTAACGTGAAATAGTCCGATACAAGTGCGAAAAAAATCAATTCGAAACAAGTGGAGATAAATTAAAACAGTAGGTACCGACACGATTAAAATATTATCGAACCGGGTTACTCTCGTATTTAAGTCAATGATAGCTCGACATATTGTTTCGACCCATTATGAGGGTCCTCGTATACGCGAGGGTCCGAGTACGCGTCGGGCTTTGGCCGAGGGTGCTCCGGACGGGAACCCTCTTAATGGGTCGAAACATGTCGAGCAATCATCGAGTTAAATACGTGAGTAACACGGTTCGATTATATTCTAATATGCTTGAGTCTCACGTTAGTTATAATTCTAAAACTCCCGCCACGAGTTACAAATTTCCATTTCGCACGTCGTACGACGTTTTTCAGTATAAATGGCCCTCCGAAGTTTAAACCTGACAAGAACAATAGTACGGTCAAACTGTACATTAAACTCGCAAAGCATGCTGTATAGCTGCATTTTTGGTATGTTGTTTAGACACCATAGGGCACTATAAAACCACATTTTGCAAGCAAAAATAAGTTGTGCTAGTTACGTAGTACGTGAAAAACTACGAAATTTACGGTCGTTTTTCAGTTTCTGGTTTTTATTCAAAAAAACCTTATGTTTTTTGACATTATATGTTAGGAAGCGTTTAAAGATTAATAAATTTCCAACAAGTTGAGCTAACATGTATTACCGTAGGTCTTATAGCATCAGAGATTTGCGACTTCTTAAAAGTACTCTTTTTTGTAAACTAGCGTTATTTTGAGTTTTGCTAACGTTTTCGGCTTAATATCGCCTCACCTAATTATACTACGAAAAACATGAAATAATTATCATATAGCGCAATTAATATTCTTTCGTTAAAGGGTAAAATCATGTCAGCAAACTTTGTAATTGAAAATAAAAACGCGTAATTCTAAAGGCAGTAGGCCCGCTATCTAAGTTTTTCATACAAATCGCAAGTCGTGTTGCAAAGCTGCAATTTTAGTATATTATATAGGCCTTATAAGGACGTACAAAAATGTATATTACAAGAAAAACAAAAAAGGGATTTCGGCATAGGACGAAAAAAACTGAAAAAATATTGGACTTCTTTTACTTTTTGACGTTTAATTAAAAAATTATTATCTTTTTGATACTAATTGCTACAAAACTTAGAAAGAATATTAAATTTGAAAGGATTTGAGCTACCTTGCATTACTCTAAATTATATAGATTTAGAGATACGACATTTCAAAATGTGCCCTTCATTAAGTTAAGAAAATAAATGCATGTTTTGAAGCCTCGTATCCCCAACTATAAGATTTACAGTAATTGTTATCGGCTCAATTTGTTCCAAATTTAATGTAGTTATTATCTACAATTACTTTTTTTTTCTTAGCGCGAACGTTTTGCCAATATTTAGTGAATAGCTTTAACGTAACCTAAAATTTGTTTATGTTTTGATATAAGGGCACTTTTAGAAATGTCGTATCTCAAAATATATCCTCCCGAGTCCTGGATAAAAAATGAGTACACTAGCATAAAAGCCGAGAGTCCTTTATAACACTATCAGCGTAAAGTCCTGGGTAAAAATCGAGTACG
Source organism: Thaumatotibia leucotreta (assembly GCA_025490895.1). Taxonomy (NCBI): domain Eukaryota; kingdom Metazoa; phylum Arthropoda; class Insecta; order Lepidoptera; family Tortricidae; genus Thaumatotibia; species Thaumatotibia leucotreta. Next base: position 9,408 of record JALPQI010008401.1, on the reverse strand, counting down.
CTCGCATAAAAGCCGAGAGTCCTTTATAACACCATCAGTGTGGAGTCCTGAACTTTCTGTCGCTTATTTTAAGGTTTAAAATGAGCCTGTCAGATTTTTGTTGGAACAAAGTTGGTTATATACTCAAAAGGGTATACTTTAAGCATAATTTATTTTACAAATTATTTGGGCGTTATAAAAGCCTCTCGGCTTTTATGTGACTAAGATTATATAATAACTGTGGCGAATATGTGTCATTTTGTATGAAATCAGGTGTATCTTTGAAAAATAAAATAAAATATAAGACATTGTCAAAATGGTATAATTATAAAAAATAAAAAAAATCGTAGAACCGTTCTGTTATTAAAACATTAACATCTTTCTTTTAAAATCTAATTCAATACAAAACTGTTTTAGTTAAATCAGTCTACTTCTCACATCACACTAGTGTCCTCATAAAGTAACTTTACTTAAGTATTTTAAAAACAATTGTCATAAACCTTCTGTAACATTATATAACTAATTTAGAAATTTTAATCTACATATTTCAAGGAAAACTCATTTTAAACAAGTGTGAGAACTTAATGACCTCAGTAAAGCCTCCGAGCGAGTTGGTCTTAGGATGAACATGGATAAGACGAAAATCATGTCAAATTCCCATGTAGCACCAACTCCCGTAATAATCGGAGACTTTACACTCGAAGTTGTAGACGAATATATATACCTAGGGCAAACTATTCAGTTAGGTAGGTCCAACTTCGAGAAAGAGGTCAATCGTCGAATCCGACTCGGTTGGGCAGCGTTCGGGAAGCTACGACACATATTTTCGTCCAATATTCCGCAGTGTTTGAAGACGAAAGTCTTTAATCAGTGTGTGTTGCCAGTGATGACATACGGTACTGAAACGTGGCCGCTTACAATGGGCCTCATAAGAAGGCTCAAAGTCATCCAAAGGGCAATGGAGAGGGCTATGCTAGGAGTCTCTCTGCGTGATCGGATTAAAAATGAGACCATCCGCAGCAGAACCAAAGTAACCGAAATAGCTCTCCGAATCGCTAAACTCAAGTGGCAGTGGGCGGGGCACATTGCGCGTAGAACCGATGGCCGTTGGGGCGGGAAGGTTCTTGAGTGGCGGCCACGTACCGGAAGACGTAGCGTGGGTAGGCCCCCCACAAGGTGGACCGATGACCTGGTGAAGGTCGCAGGAGTCCACTGGATGCGGGTGGCGCAGGACCGGTCATTGTGGCAATCTTTGGGGGAGGCCTATGTTCAGCAGTGGACGTCTTTCGGCTGATGTGATGATGATGATGATGATGATGAGAACTTAATGATGCTATGAACAAAGTCCGAGAGGGCTTTACAAAGGTCAAATTAATTTAACACGTAATTGTACTTTAAGCATCATATTTACAATAAAACTAGTAATTACATTTTATCAATGATTGTCGTGTTCTTGTACAGATTGTGCGAAAACATGCGTTCGTAATTTTTTTTTTTGACATGACGCACCATGATTTTTCGAAATCTTTTTAAATGTATACGTAGTTGTCAGTTGTGGCTTATTAAGTAATTTTTTTGGTAGTTGTGCCTCTGCGAGAAGTGGCAAAAAATATACGCGAAAAAATAAAATCATTTTTTTTTCATCCAAGTTTGAAGGTATGAATGTCTTTAAAAATATGCATTATGAACCCCATTTCACGCTCTTTAATTCTGAATTTATTTGGTCACTCTCGCTTACTTGGTTTAGTTAATATCACAGTTTAACGATTACCATGATTTATGACATTTTCGTGAATAAGTCTGAAACAAAAGAAGATCGGAGGCTGATATTACGCATCCAGTGTTCTTAGGGCTTCCCACTACTGCACCTCAAATTACAACCAAATCCCTTGAGGGGGCAACTCTTGTTAGCTTATCCTGCTAGACCCTTTAATTTTCTTTCTTAATTTTACAGCAATTAGATAATATATTTTTAGTTAAACGTCAAAAACTAAAAAAAGTCCGAATTTTTTTCCGTTTTTTACGTCCTATGTCCAAATTTTTTTTTTGTTTTTATTGTAATATGCATTTTCGTATATATCTATAAGTCCTTTATAATATACCAAAATTGCCGCTTTGCAACTCGACTTGCGATTTGTATGAAAAACTTAGATAGCGGGCCTCCTGCCTTTAAAATTTCGCGTTTATACTTTCAACTACAAAATTCACTGACTTGATTTTACTTTTAAATTAAAGAATATTAAGTGCGCTATAAGGTCATTATTGCATGTTTTTCGTAGCATAATTGGGTGAGGCGATATTAAGCCGAAAACGTTAGTAAAACACAAAATTTTATCTAGTTTACTTTTGTAAACGACTCTCCACGATCTAGGTTACTTTTGTTTGCGACTTCTTAAAAGTACTCCTTTTTAGGAGTACTTTTAAGACTTTTAAGACTTCTTAAAAGTACTCCTTTTTAGGAGTACTTTTAAGAAGTCGCAAATCTCTGATGCTGTAAGACCTACGGTAATACATGTTAGCTCAACTTGTTGGAAATTTATTAACCTTTAAACGCTTCCTAACATATAATGTCAAAAAACATAAGGTTTTTTTGAATAAAAACCAGAAACTGAAAAACGACCGTAAATTTCGCAGTTTTTCACGTACTACACAGCTAGCACAATTTTTTTTCGCTTGCAAAATGTGCTTTTATACTGCCCTGTGGTGTCTAAACAACATACCAAAGATGCAGCGATACTACTTGATTTGCGAGTTTAGGGTAAAATGATGTACGATTTGACCGTACTATAGATAATGTTCTCGGCAATTCAAATTTTACAAGCAATCATGCCTAAACCATTGTTTATTCCATTGTGAAATACAATATTTTTCATAACACTTGTTTATAAGATCTCATGGAAACATTCTCAATGGAAACTTACTCTTAAATTCTCATGAAAATTTTCGGAAATTTCCGAGTATATTCCCGCAATTTTGCGAATGTTCTGCAACTTTTACATTAGGGATTGTATATTGCTAGTACATATAACCCCTATGTGATTGTGGTGCCGTTGGCTTGGCACCAAGTCTGATGATGAGATCTGATATGAAAATGGAATTGGAGAAATCGCATGAAGTTGTTTTTATTTTATATTTTGGTGATTATATTTTTTTGCACTTTAGATATACTGTACTTGGATATTTTCTTGTCCTTTGTCCTTCCCGGCGCTTAGTAGGACGTAAAAACTAACTACTGCCTGGTATAGGTACCTACCCTTTTTCAGTCGAAAGTAGAAAAAAGGTAATCAAACTTGAAAACTTGCATCATTTCATAATCACGCACTTTCAGAACACAATTCTTGGTTTTATCACCAACTTAAAACCTTAAATCTGAAGTTCACATACATTTTTTTGTTAAAATTATTAATATTATTAGCTAATATTGCTAACGTGTTTCACTATATGTGTCAAAGACGTCAAATACTATGGAAAGTAAGTCATAATTATTTGTTTACCTTTTTTCTACTTTCTACTGAAAAATTGTATAGTTATAACACATGAGCATTGCTGTTAAAGCCTCAATTTCTGTGTAATTACAAAACCAATCCAATTATCTTAACTTATTAGACTAAAGACTTACGGGCCTTATTTACTTTTAGTGCTTTAGTACTTATATTGTATCTTATTTTATGGTTTATTGGAGTGAGGTGTCATCTAGTTATAGTTAGGTTATGAAAAAAGCCGTGTGGTGACGGCAATAAGAATGCATTTGTCACCACCCCAACTCCTCCTGCGGGTGTCGTAAGAGTCGACTAAGGGATTGAAGTGTCACTGACCATTATTTGATAAAAGATTGATGATGGGTGGCAGCGTCATGCGTCATAGTGAACAGTGGAGACAATATTGCGATCGCCAATCCACCTGGATTGGCGACCGCGATTTGCGCAGTAATGGCACCCGCCCAGCGTGGCGATTATGGGCATTTACCTCCTAATGCGTCTCTACGCATAGTTAATAGGAGAGGCCTACGTCCTGCAGTGGACTATCATAGGCTGATGATGATGATGGTGATGATTTTTTATAAGCATTTGTCAATGATGTTGCGCTGAAATATACGCGGTGTTAAGAAAAGAGTTATGTCCTGCCCATAGTGCTCATCTTGGCATAATTGAACAATTGCTTTTGGGGGCATTTTTAGACTGGCGTTATACGTCCATGTTATACAGGGTGGTCCAAACCTTGACGTCAAATAATTTTTTGTAGTTTTCGAGTTATGAATTTTTGAAAAAAATTTTTTGAGAAATTCTGGAATTAAGAAATTTATTGATAAAAATAACTATTGGGTTATTTTAATATTTTCTTTTTGTAAAAGTATTACAACAAAGAAAGCATTTACTGACAAAAAAATTAGCGCCCTCACTTTGATACAAGTAGGATAAAAAATAAAAAAATCAAAATTTTACGTTAAAAACGCACCAAAATAGCATTAATGTACGTAAATAAAAAAAATAAAACATATCTCAAGGATTTTTGGTAATGTAAAGACTGCCCTAGACCTTAAACCTTCGTAAAAGCAAAAAAAAAGTTATACTTAATGATGAGGATTTTTCGGAGTAGTCGGTCAAAAAAACTTAAAAAAAACTTCAACATTTTTAATTTAAAAATAAAGTGAAATTTCGTCTGTTTTGTTGTTCTTATCAATAAACAAATACAGAAAATACCACGAAAGCTCAATTTGTGTAGTTATTCAAGTAATTTTTTACTATTTTAAAATTTTAAGCTTTTTTAAGTTTATTTAACCGACTACTCCGAAAAATCCTCATCATTAAGTATCACTTTTTTTTTTCTTTTACGAAGGCTTAAGGTCTAGGGCGGTCTTTAGAATACAAAAATTCCTTGGGATATGTTTTATTTTTTTATTTGCGTACATTAATGCTATTTTGATGCGTTTTAGCGTAAAATTTTGAATTTTGTATTTTTTTATCCTACTTGTGTCAAAGTGAGGACGCTAATTTTTTTGTCAGTAAATGCTTTAATTGTAGTAATACTTTCACAAAAAAAAACTAGTTAAAAAACCCAATAGTTTTTTTTTATTAATAACTTTCTTCATTCCAGAATTTCTCAAAAAAAAAATTTCAAAAATTCATAACTCGAAAACTACAAAAAATCGGCTAACATACATGGGGTATATTCTGATAGCTCATGACGTGAGGAATCTAAAAAAAATTTTTTGACGTCAAGGTTTGGACCACCCTGTATATGGTCGCAGTTGGCCGGTGAATAATTAATAGTTATTGGTGACTTAGGGGATTTCTGTATACATCTGGTTTGGTATATAGCCTTGACTGAACGAGCACGGGGTCGCGGGTTCGGTGCCGCGTCGGTCAATATTTGTATAGATTAGTGAATGCCCAATATTTGAGACTGTCCGTCTGTTTAAACAAGCGTGTGTTATGGAAATGTTTTTAAGAAAGTACACTAAACTGTACTAAAGTACAGTCAGCTTAAAACATAATATGTTAGCCTCTGTAGCCTAGTTTGTAGAGTGAGCCTTCCTTGTTATGGCTCACTCTCAAAATTAGGCGGTTGAAACGCCCAGGGTCGCGTTTTATAAAGTTACAGTTTACAATTTCGCTGTTTGCCTCTCTTTCTAGCCAATATGTGCGTGCGTTAGAGAGGCAAACAGCGAAATTGTAAATTGTAACTTTATAAAACGCGACCCTGATATTCACCCAAATATTTATTGTATTTTACTGTTGTAGGCATTTTGAAAAAATACTAATAACTCTCTGTTGTATCTGTAGCCATTATCTGTGGTATATATCCCGCTATTTTATCCTCGTAAGGCCCAACGTCCTATTTTTAGGACAACAAAATTTAATCATAACGACCCATACACCATTACGACGTCAAATTAAATGTCCTTTTTTAAGGACACTCGGTTATTATTTCACTTGTCCTAAAATAGAATGGGCCTTACAAGGTTAAATAGGTATTAGGTTGGTAACTCTGTGTCATTCTGCCCGCACTGTGTTTATTAAGATTTTTTTTTATCTACTATCTTGTCTTAATAATTAATAACTCAACGCAACGACAGTTAGAAACACAACACTCTTTATTCATTTGTAATTATTTATCACACAATAATCACCAAATTAAAAAAATTAAAATCCGACCTCAACCGGTTTCTTCCGATTCGTTTCCATCATTGGTTTCCTATCATCAAATCCTACTCCGAATGCAAATGCTTGTAAATGAATAAAAATTACCAAAAGTGCCATACATGTAGGTACACTATAACATTTGAAGAGATCCCTCGATTTCTCCAAGTTTCCATCATCAGACCCCATCTTGGTGCCAACGGAACCATCTCGGTGTTATACACGTTCCATTACAAAAAAAAATCGGGTCACGATTCTCGGAGACATCGGGTAGCATATTTACTACACACAACAAACAAAAATCAGTCGATTTGAGAACCTCCTCTTTTTTTGTAGTCGGTTAAAAATATACTTAAGCAATAAAAACAATTATGAAATCAAAAAAAAAAAAAAAAAAAAAAAAAAACTTGAACCCTATTAGCTGTCAATTGAGTTGGAAACCAAAGTGGCTTCATATCATGAATGTAGGATTAATATAGATTTGACAACGTTATAATAATAGCAAGAACGAAAGGGATGGTCTTATGAAACTTTTTACTAGTGGAAGTGAAAAGGAACGATAATCGTCCGTCCTTATCACTGTGCCACTATTTTTTGTGTGTGTGTGCATTAGATGCTAAATGTAAGTGCCAGACAAATGCGTTGAATACGTCACTAAGTGCCTGTGTGGCACTTTCTTCTTAGTAGTAAGTGACTATGTCTATCCCTCTTAGTGGCACACTATGTGCGGCCCCTCGCTTCATATGCATTAGAGGATAATTATTTTTTAGAAATGATATAGTACATTTCCTAACTAGTATTTATCACTTCAACACTAATATCGTACTATATTTTACAATGCAGTACCAACCAGATCGTGCAGAAAACTACATTACATACTACATAATGCATTCCTGTACACGGGCAGAAGTGTTACTTTCTGCGTAAGTGTACATTTACAAAGAGCACTTTCTGAACATATGCATTAAAAAATATATATGTTACGGAAACTGTTACGGAAACTCTACCAACTGGAAGTTCCGGGTTCAAATCCCAGGCCATTATTTGTGGCATTATTTGTTCTTTATCATCATCAATCACTACATAGTATAAAATAAAGTCACTTTTTCTGTCCCTATGTCCCTTTGTACGCTTAAATCTTTAAAACAACGCAACGGATTTTGATGAGATTTTTTTTAATAGATAGAGTAATTCAAGAGGAAGGTTTTTATGAAGGTATAGTACCCGTGCGAAGCCGGGGCGGGTCGCTAGTCACAAATATTTTTTTCCTTGATCGTGGGTCGTGAGTGTCTATGTATTTATCTATTATATGAATATATCGTCGCTTGGTACCCACATCACAAGCCTTAATCAAGTTGATTGAGTTACGACAAGAAACGTTTGATTCCAACAATACAGTATTCATAGATTAAGGTGCATGCAGACCAAACGAGCATTCGCTGTTCTATCCCCCACTCTACGAAATCAACGAATCACGTTTTGCGTAACGATCGAATTTCGTAGAGTAGGGGGGTTAGAATAGCGAATGCTCGTTTGGTCTGAATGCACCTATGGAGCCGAATCTAGGTAATTTCATGTTATAACCCTGAAAACTGTAAATATGGTCATAAATACACCATTAATATTTATCGCAATGCTCGCTAGCACCGTGTATATGGGTCAAAATTATTTTCGTTGTCTTGTTTCATACCACTGTGTCACACTTTTAGTTCCTGTTTCGACTCAGTAGGTAAGTATATAAAAAAAATCCGGTGCACTTGTATTTCTTTTTTAGGCTAGATTTTAATCCATACATCAAAAATTTAAAACAAAACATCATCTCATACAAAAATCACCACTGTGTCATGTTTTTTAGGGACACAAAATAAGACAAAGAAAAGAATTTTGACCCATATTACCTATGATACAATACATACATATTTTTAAATGGCGGCTTAAGTTCTTATAGGTTGATATTGACATTCATTACCGTGATGCATTGAAGAGGGGGTGACAGTTGTCAACTAAAATTCAGGACCGTTTTTGAAAGGCAATTTAATATGGCGTGCGGCTTCCATGTTTTATTTGTTCGTAGATATTGGCGCATGTTTTAATAGCTGAGACATTGACAGAACACATATACCTTGAAGCTCTGAATACTAACTTAAACACTATTTGTATGACTAACCGCCTTACAAGGGCAGCGATCAGTAAATAATAAAGACTGGAAATATGTAGAGTCTGAGCTGCAAAATGATGATAGTATGATAATTGGCTATGTAAAGTTTTCTGAAGGTATGAATATTACATTTTTACCTGATAGCCGTCGTCTTAAGGTTCAAGAAAATGCCGCTCTTTTATTTTTATAACCCTTTAATTTGTTAACAATATTTTTTTAAGTGTTTTTATATTTCATTGTACTGATTGCTGACGAACGTATTAGGTCCTATTCATCCATAAAACTGCACAAATGTCACCACACTCACATAAAAAAAGATTATCGAAAATTTATAGGAAATAAAAATAAAAAAGCTGTATTTTCTTGAACCTTAAGACGACGACTATCAAGGAAAAATATAATACCTTCGGAAAACTTTACATAGCCAATTAAAATGATATGGTAACACATCTACCTTGAAGCTCTGAACACTAACTTCAACACCATTTGTATGACTAACCGCCTAACAAGGGCAGCGATCAGTAAATAATAAAGACTAGAGATTTATAAAGCTGTATAATGATGATGGTTTATCTAACTAACTTGTCTGTTATAAAATTGACAGCAACTATAAATATCACACTGTATGTGTATGGGCTTTATACAGTTTTACTACCTATTTGCATTTCATACAAACGAAACTGGTTATATTATAATGTACGAGTAAATACGTACCTAAGGCTTGTCAACCAAATAACAGCAAATCTCGAAAAGTTTGTTAACGCAGCATTGCGAGAAATTTTAATGGTGTATTCGGGCATTTTCGCCTTTAGGAAGGTTGGTATTGGTAGCGATCATCTTGAGACGTTAACATTTGAATCACGTCTTCAGGTGCATTTGGGTGAATCAACTTTTTTCTGTCTGTTATTGCCATGGTTACGGTCGCCTGAGTCACGCTGGTTTTATGCAAAATTATGCTATTTAAATTAAGCAAACATGTAAGTAGTGCATGTCTGTGGTGGTCCATTAAGGAAAGGGCTTATTAACACCAGAAAAATGTATGTTTGCATAGTTTAATTAGCATAATTTTGCATAAAATCAGCGTGACTCAGGCGACCGCGACCATGGCAATAACAGGCAGAAAAAAGTTTA